>JAXIVJ010006699.1:0-65237 GCA_036785665.1 Chirona hameri | reverse complement strand
ACAAAAAGTAAATGTACATACATACTGACGTAATGAGTATGATGATTAAATGAATAATACATCTGAAGTGGTTTTAACAATCAGTATTTCTAAGGACATGATCGCTTAGTAAATTTTCACAGAAATGACATAGTAATGATTTTTGCTGACATTTTGACCCCCGAGTACTTCATGAGGAGGAAAATTTTATCCCCGACCTTATCCATAAGGACAGAGCACTTTACCACCCCTGAGTGATAGTAAAAGATGTCGATATCATACATTAAGAAGTTTAATAAGCGACTGCTGACTGGCACCCATCAACCAACTTGAGGTCGAACAAGCTTACATCGTTGGAAACATCGCAGAAGTATTGCCTAACTTTTGTGCGTAATTCATTTAGGAACGTCCACATTTTCATGCATGATCTCATGCTCTGGGAGTTGGCTGTGTTCAATAGGTTCAACATACGATCAAGTTCAAGACAGACATATCTGAACAGTGTACCGTGGCTCCAGACATGTGCCAGAAGTCCGCGAGCTAGTGCTGACTGTGCCCTGTGCCCACGGATCGCACAATTCGTTGTTAGCTATTCCGGCGCGCACTGCACGTAATCCGGTCAGCGCAACATGGTGTTAACAATTCAATCAGTTCCTCATATTCCCAGACCAACACATTTAACGGAGATTGTACGCGCCCGTGGTTTTCAACCGAGCCCGCGTCAATAAACTAACGGCAGTCCACCCTGCAAATACGATTCTGGCACGGGTCTGTCGGTTTTGTATCTGTGATAAATCACCCGGGCGGCGCGCTTTGTCGTGCTTTCTGCACAATACACTGGGCGGCCGAATCACAATCGAATGACAGTCGAGAACAGCCGGCTACGACGGGAGGCTGCAGCGGCGCGGCTCGGCGCCGACTGAAGTCGGATTTTTCGCGCCTCCCTTGTCGGACGTCCAATCAGATTGTACGCCCCTGCCGCGTCATAAAAGTCATCCAGATGGCATTATTCTTCCCTCAGTATCGGGGATAATCTGATGAGAGCCAGAGCTGTGGAAAATTGCGCTGACGAGAGCGCGGCGATGTTGTCTCAGATGCCGAACGACGCCCCGCCGTACCATCTGACGAGGGCAAGGCGATGTTGTCTCAGATGCCGAACGACGCCCCGCCGTACCATCTGACGAGAGCGCGGCGATGTTGTCTCAGATGCCGAACGACGCCCCGCCACGCCATCTGACGAGAGCGCGGCGATGTTGTCTCAGATGCCGAACGACGCCCCGCCGTACCATCTGACGAGAGCGCGGCGATGTTGTCTCAGATGCCGAACGACGCCCCGCCGCGCCATCTGACGAGAGCGCGGCGATGTTGTCTCAGATGCCGAACGACGCCCCGCCGCGCCATCTGACGAGAGCGCGGCGATGTTGTCTCAGATGCCGAACGACGCCCCGCCGCGCCATCTGACGAGAGCGCAGCGATGTTGTCTCAGATGCCGAACGACGCCCCGCCGTACCATCTGACGAGAGCGCGGCGATGTTGTCTCAGATTCCGAACGACGCCCCGCCGTACCATCTGACGAGAGCGCGGCGATGTTGTCTCAGATGCCGAACGACGCCCCGCCGTACCATCTGACGAGAGCGCGGCGATGTTGTCTCAGATGCCGAACGACGCCCCGCCACGCCATCTGACGAGAGCGCGGCGATGTTGTCTCAGATGCCGAACGACGCCCCGCCGCGCCATCTGACGAGAGCAAGGCGATGTTGTCTCAGATGCCGAACGACACCCCGCCACGCCACTCCTACTATTGAGACGGACAAGGGACATGTTTGTTTATACAGTTTTGTGTCGACTCCAAACAACAACGGACCAAGATGTCAGATATTGAGCAGGAATGAATAAAAGTCACAATTGAAGTTTTTAGCAAGACTATGAGTTATTCTACAGAACAGATAAAGAACTCCACATTGTGTGAACAAAACTATTTCCTACTTCTGAGGTTTCGTGGTCAATTATAACATGAAATCCCAAATTCAATATTAGCCGTTTTCACGAAGGATTTTGCGTTTGGGTAGATTGGGGCGTTTGGGGTAAATGGGTATATAGCTCGTAAGAACACGGCTTTTCCAGGTGATTTTTGGTATCAATTGCAACATCATGAATAAAAACATTTTTTTCTGGAAATTATATTTTAATGATAACCCCATAGTTTACTTAAAATTAACAATTTCATCTTAAACTAGTTCTGATGTTGCCAGACGGCTGGAGTGCTTGTTCGACGTCATCTTGCTCGAATCCCGGAAGTAGCTGGTTCGGTAAATGGTCATATTTTGCAACGAAATGGTTTTCGGGAATACAAGCTTATTTCAATGAAAACTAGATGAATTAGTCCATTCATATTTTCAGTCATATTCACTTTTGAAAGCAAGGATTAATTATAATTAACGATTTCGTTTTGATCATTTGTTGTAAGATGACGGAAATACTGGCTCCGGCTCCGCGCTGGCTCTGCGCAGGCGCCGCCGCCCGGTCACAATGGTGACGGGACGGCCGGTCGTTTGACGTCACGTTGCGCATGCGCAGAACCGTGGTCTGCGCCCAGAAATGGCGTCCGTTCGATCTAGAGCAGCCATTTTTGAGTTTTCAGCATTTTTTAGCACCAGTAGCTGCAGAAAGCCCGCATGTTTCATGGGTTTATGAGTGCCTTTTCTGAGGTCTTTTCAACTTTTTGTGAGATTCATTAATTAACCAATTAATCAAATTCAAAACATTTGGTGTGATTCGAAATGCGTAACGATTGTTCCGGTTTTCGTAAACCAACGAAGTTACCGCTCTAAATTGGACGATCTCAGCGGGACGGAGCGACGTTGAATAAGGTCTGTTTATGCTTTTGACATTCGATTGCGTTTTTCATCATAATATTATATTTATTTGTCATTAATATCTTCAGTTTTGCCCTAAATAACTGTCAATTGC
Source organism: Chirona hameri (assembly GCA_036785665.1). Lineage (NCBI taxonomy): Eukaryota > Metazoa > Arthropoda > Thecostraca > Balanomorpha > Balanidae > Chirona > Chirona hameri. Next base: position 62,288 of record JAXIVJ010006699.1, on the reverse strand, counting down.
GTATTTTATTTAATCAAAGCTGATTATCTAGTATACTTTTTAGCCTCTTTTGGGGCGTTTTCGGTATGTTTTATAGAAGCAACTAACACAACCCAAAATTGCCAGATTTGCTCATGAATGTGAATATTCAAAGCAAATTAACGGTAAATATTGCATTGTAAGAGCATATACTTATACATTAATTCATAAAATTGTGATTGATACCAAAAATCAACGGAAAAACCGTGTTCTTACAAGCTATATACCCATTTACCCCAAACGCCCCAATCGCTGCAATCGCCCCAAACGCCCCAGTCGCCCCAAACGCAAAATCCATCGTGAAAACGGCTATTGCCGTTTTCACGAAGGATTTTGCGTTTGGGGCGATTGGGGCGTTTGTGGCTTTTGGGACGATTGGGCCGATTGGGGCGTTTGGGGCAAATGGATCTATAGCTTTTAAGAACACGGCTTTTCCGGGTGATTTTTGGTATCAATCGCAACTTTATGAATTAATGCATTTTTCTGGAAATTCCATTTTTCTGGAAATTCCATTTTAATGATAACACCATAGTTTACTTAAAATTAACAATTTCAACTTAAACTAGCTCTGATGTTGCCAGACGGCTGGGGGTTTGTGCGACGCCATCTTGCCCGAATCCTGGAAGTGGCTGGTTCAGGAAATTGTCATATTTTGCAACGACATGGTTTCCAGGAATAATAGCTTATTTCAATGACAACTAGATGAATTAGTCCATTCATATTTTCAGTTATATTCACTTTTGAAAGCAAGGATTAATGATAATTAGCGATTTCGTTTTGACCATTTTTTGTAAAATGACGGGAATGCTGGCTCCGGCTCCGCGCTGGCTCTGCACAGGCGCCTCCGCCCGGTTGCAATGGCAATGTGACAGCCGGTCGCCTGACGTCACGTTGCACAAGTAGCTCCGGCGCCGGCAGGCTGGTCACTATGGCAAACAGCCGCCTGGTCGCCTGACGTCACGTTGCGCATGCGCAGAGCCGTGGTCTGTGCCCAGAAATGGCGTCCGTTCGTTCTAGAGCAGCCATTTTTGAGTTTTCAGTACCAGTGGCTGCAGAAAGCCCGCATGTTTCATGGGTTTATAAGTGCTTTTCCTGAGGTTCTTTCAGCCTTTTATGAGATTCATCAATTAATCAATTGATCAAATCAAGAACAGTTGGTGTGATTCGTTGCTTAAATACATGAGTAAAGATTGTTCCGGTTTTCAGAAACCAACGAAGTTACCGCTCTAAATTGGACGATCTCAGCGGGACGGAGCGACGATGAATTAATGCCTGTCTATGCTTTTGACATTTGATTGGATTTTCATCATAATATTATATTTGTTTGTCATTAATATCTTCAATTTTGCCCTAACTAACTGTCCATTGCGTATTTTATTTAATCAAAGCCAGTATACTAGTATACTTTTAGCCTCTTTTTAGGGCGTATGAGGTATGTTTTGTAGAAGGAACTAACACAACACAAAATTGCCAGATTTGCTCCTGAATTTGAATATTCAAAGCAAACTAACGGGAAATATCACATTGTAAGAGCATATACTTATTCATGAATTCATAAAATTGCGATTGATACCAAAAATATCCGCGAAAAGCCTTGTTCTTACGAGCTATAGACCCAATCGCCCCAAACGCCCCAAACGCCCCAATCGCCCCAAACGCCCCAAACGCCCCAATCGCGCCAAACGTAAAATCCTTCGTGAAACCGGCTAATAGCCATTTTCACGAAGGATTTTACGTTTGGGGCGATTAGGGTGTTTGGGGCGTTTGGGCCGATTGGGGCGTTTGGGGCATTTGGGGAGATTGGGTCTATACCTCGTAAGAACAAGGCTTTTCCCAGTTATTTTTTGTATCAATCGCAATTTTATGAATTCATGAATAAGTATATGCTCTTACAATGCAATATTTCCCGTTAGTTTACTTTGAATATTCAAATTCAGGAGCAAATCTGGCAATTTTGTGTTGTGTTAGTTCCTTCTACAAAACATGCCGCAAACGCCCTAAGAAGAGGCTAAAAGTATACTAGTATACTAGCTTTGATTAAATAAAATACGCAATTGACAGTTAGTTAGGGCAAAATTGAAGATATTAATGACAAAGAGTAATATTATGATGAAAAATGCAATCAAAAGTCAAAAGCATAGACAGGCCTTAATTCATCGTCACTCCGTCCCGCTGAGACCGTCCAATTTAGAGCGGTAACTTCGTTGGTTTCTGAAAACCGGAACAATCCTTACTCATTTATTTAAGCAACGAATCACACTAAATGTTCTTGATTTGATCAATTGATTAATTGATGAATCTCATAAAAAGCTGAAAGAACCTCAGAAAAGGCACTTATAAACCCATGACACATGCGGGCTTTCTGCAGTCACTGGTACTGAAAACTCAAAAATGGCGGCTCTAAATCAAACAGACGGCATGGCTGGGCGCAGACCACAGCTCTACACATGTGCAACGTGACGTCAGGCGACCGGCTGGCTCGTCGCCATGGTAACGGGCCGGCTGGCGCCGGAGTCAAGTGGTCGCCATGGTTACCGGGCGGCGGCGCCTGCGCGGAGCCCGCGCAGAGCCGGAGCCAGCATTCTCGTCATCTTACAACAAATGATAAAAACGAAATCGCTAATTACAATTAATCCTTGCTATCAAAAAAGAATATGACTGAAAATATGAATGGACTAATTCATCTAGTTTTCATTGAAATAAGCTAGTATTCCTGAAAATCATGTCGTTGCAAAAAATGACCATTTCCCGAACCCCGCACATCCGGGATTCGAGCAAGATGGAGTCTCACCAAACGCTCCAAACCACCACAGCCTGCTGGCATCACCAGAGCTGGTTTAAGATGAAATTGTGAATTTTAAGTAAACTATTGTGTTATCATTAAAATGGAATTTCCAGAAAAATACATTAATTCATAAAGTTGCGATTGATATAAAAAATTACCGGGAAAAGCCGTGTTCTTACGAGTTATAGACCCATTTACCCAAAACGCCCCAATCGCCCCAATCGCCCCAATCGCCCCAAACGTCCCAAGCGCCCCAAACGCAAAATCCTTCGTGAAAACGGCTAATAGGCTTAAGGCGTCGCAACAATAAATCAACCTAGCGAGTGGTGTCAGGAAATGAAAATCATTCAGGCAACCAGAAGACGCGTCCAAGCCGCTCGTGTGTGTGTCTGGTCATATCGCCCGAGCCTCTTCCACTGACGCTGCATATGTTCACCTGCAGCATTATATGAACCTCCTCTACTTTGATCTACTTTACTTCAAGCGGTGCGGCGCCGTCGCCGGAACATCCCTATTCCCTGCCATACCCTGTCAGGGAATAGGGATATGGCATTATATTGGCTGTCTCCTTCCCCAGTGCTGCCCGGATTACCTGATGAGCGCATTATCTACAACAAGACGCCGCTGGCGTCAAACAGACGGCGACACGCACTCTGTGAGGTAGACGGCAGACCCGCTGCTTCACTGGGCGAGACGCATTGCCAAAACAACCGGGCGTATAAGCGTACCGGGCTTAATTGTCCGCTACATAAAGCGGAATTGAACTAAGTGGTGCCTGCGTGCATACTGCATATAACTATGCATTGGCAACAGGTGCAACTCGGGTGCAACTCTCCGGTGCAACTCCAGCTTTTTAACCCTATTTGTAACAGGCTCCTGGCTACCCCTATTTGTAACAGGGGGGGTGGATTCCGCCCCCCCCCCCCCGGAGATCTAAAGATCTACCCGTCCGATTTTCACAAATGAAACGGTGTTTGGTTCCCCTCAATACAATCTACATTTGTAAATAATAAAATCTAAATTTTGGATAGGGGGGGCAACAGGGGGCAAAAACGACAAATTGTAGTGGTATTTTTGATCCAACATAGCTTTCATGTTTATCGACCGATTTTAACACAACTAATAGGAATCGATAGAGATTGAATTGGAAATTGATATACAACGGTGACGTTTGCAAATTCAAAAATCATAGGCGTGTGCAGGTCACTCAATATGGGGTGAAGTAAATGCGTAATATTTTTTTTTTTTTTAATAAATGAAATGGTCTGTGATTGTGACATTAGAAAAAACAGTTATAAATCATTCTTTTTTTGCCATAGGCGGTACCAGGTTAGTGAAAAAGCAAGGTCAAATTGGGAAAAAAATATTAACCGCAGACAAGTTGCTACCCAGCACTATAAATATGTTTCTGATCGTAGATAGTTCCTTTGTGCATGTTGTACTTCATCATAGGCGTATCCAGGATCCAAACTGGGGCGGCGCAAGACCTTTTGATAAGTATATTATCCGCTATTATGATACTAACTAGTCAACAGTGACTATTTCACTTACAACTTCAATTAACATTGCTTATCCCCCTTTTTACCCTACCTGGACTCGCCTATTATCTTATAATCGCTCGTAGAGTAGCCTGTGGTGCGTGTTTCATCCGAAAACTGCAGTATGTTATGTCATTGTACGCCCATGCCTCTTAGTTTCCTTGCAATAATATGACCCCCTTTCTTCCATTCCTGAGCGCGCCTCTGCAAAAAATGACTTTATTCCCTTTTCTGGCCTCATATGTGCATATATCATTATAAGCTAAACGTCTATTGCGCCGTTATCGCTGGCATATCGTCATCACCATGTCAGTCACCCCCCTTTTCATGTGCCTGAACACGCCCCTGAAACTCTATAAGTAATAAATTATGCAAATAATGGAATCAGAAGCTATCTTTTACATCTTTATAGCTATAAATGTCCCTTGCATTGCTCTATTGGCTTCCCGCCAAGCATTGAATACTTCCTGGAAACCCCCCTTTTTCAAGCCCCTGAAATCGCCTCTGCCATGCAATTTTTATGATATTTCAATAATTTCAACTAATTTTCACTTGTTGCAATCACCGTAAACCGATGTAACTCCTTCATACTTGAGGAAGTTAGGAAGAAACCGTGAAGATCGCATTTCCGTATTATCGCCAAATGTCGCCTCCGAACCCACCCAAAACTGTGCCCTGGAACCGCCTCTGTTCAGGTTAAGAACTCAAAATTTTGACTCCAAATGTGGTATTCAATTCTATGAAAAGTCACAAAATTGCATGGGCCTGCTCCCAGCCGTTCTGGAGATATCTGCGAAAAACATGAGGGGGGGGGCGGAATCCGCCCCCTGTTACAAATAGGGTTAAGGCACCACATGTCCTAGTAGTTCAGAGATCATAGTGATTCAGGCAGCATGATGGAATTTGCTAAATGTAATTGCACGCAATGAAGTACATTAAAACTGCTACTTATAATTTGATTTATGTGAAATTTGGCTATAAAAGTTTCTGTGATGCAGTTTCGATCCAAATTAATATTGAAGAGAAATATTGAAAAGCTGACTAACTAAAAGCGAGAAATGAAAAATGTATCGGTTATGTCTCGGGACAATTTTCCAGATCCTTATTGTGTTTTATTTTGTTGACCGATACAACTCGGCTTCCAAAACTTTGTCTTTTGGTGCACACAATTAAAATAAAATTCCACAAAATGGATGTTTTGTCCAAGGTATTGAAACGGGCTACATATTGTAAAACCACGTATGAACGGCAAGCACAGGTCTAATTTCGAAATTCCTTGTGCTTTGTGCAAAAACACCATTTTTAACTGACTTGGCTACTCACATAAGCACTAAGCAGGTGGGTCTATAGCGCCCATTCATGGGTTGATGACGTCAGATAGCTAGGATAGCACATTGATTGGTGGTGCTCAAGTGCTCGAGACCTATTTCAAAAGGTATGTTTTGCATACATATACCTTTAAGTTTTTGAGGCCCACTTTTTGGCCCACCCGGTATAGTTTAACCCGCGAGTTACTGAGGTATATTACATAACGCGACTTACTGGGGGGGGGGGCTATTTTTTGCCGACCCTTCCCCCCCCCCCCCCCACTCCCGCCCTCGGATCTCCGGAACTACTGGCCGAATGTAAAAATTCAAACAGCATTCAATAGCCCTGTCAAATTGATCGAGGGAAACATAACCCGTGCACTGCAGGGGCTTTGCGCCGAACACGAACTGCAGGGGGGGTTGATTTCCGCCCCCCCCCCCCCCCTGAGATCTCGAAAACTACGCAACGTAGCGAGAAGCGGAAAAAGGCATTTGATAGCTTCATACATGTTCTATCGAAAGTATTTCAGTGTTTTTTTTTAAAGTCAGGTCAAAATTGAGGTCACCAGAGGTCATCAAAGGTCAAATTTTCCAGTTTTTCCTGTTTTAGGACATCGCTCCAGAAATTCCCATATATCTCATAAACGATGATAGTTAGAAGCAAACGGAAAAACGCAAACGCCAGCCAGTGAAATTTGTAATCGCTAAGGTGTCCTCAGATTTGATCTCAGGTCAATATTTGAGGCTCCAGAGCAGGGTTGTGCTCGACTCAGATTTTTTAGACTGACTCGACTCTGACTCATTTGCGAAGGGACTCTGACTCAACTCTGACTCAAGCAGGGATTTTTTTTTTTTAGTCGACTCAGCTTTGACTCATTTGCTTTTACCCCTGACTCAACTCTGACTCAAGCGAGGGGGACAATTTTTTTGAGTCGACTCAACTTTGACTCATTTGCTTTTACCCCTGACACAACTCTGACTCAAGCGGGATTTTGTTTTTGTTGAGTCGACTCAGCTTTGACTCATGTGAAAATTGCTTGAGTCGACTCATTTTTGACCTCAAGTTCAACTAACTTAACGACTTTGATTCAAATGTATTTGACTTGCAAAAACTCGTTACAATATTATATCATATATGTAAACACTTTTATTTTGATTTACTCTGGATCAAGGCACATAAATGAATATTGCATTATCATAAATATCTACTGCATCCAGCTGCATTGTAAGCTATATTCAAATATATATGTTCCTAATAACAATAATAATAATAATATTAATAAGAAGAAGAATATTAATTATTATTATTATTTCGCAACAGCACAGTACGTATCTTTACTTTACCACTATTGTTAACTGCTATGGATTGTAATGGCCCTATATGATAGGATGCAAATATGAAATAAGTGAGGCTTATTTGAAGTTGGTTCTTGAGCTGGACTAAAAAGTAAAACAGGTGTTAATTAAAATTGAGTTGCCAAACGAATCAACAAGCTCAATAGTCAATACTGATAGCAGTCTAGAAGGTTGTAAAACACTACCTGGTGTACTGTATTCATGAATACTGAATAGGTACTTACGGTTACGAGTTAAAGTAATAATTCCTGGCCTTTTGTTACTTACACAATTTTGCTCAGTCAGATAGACACTAGACTGCAGACTGCAGAGTGCAGTAGGAACACTGCATTTAGAACACATCAGTCAATACACTATTATACGATATTGATATCTTTCGCATTAGTATAATTCAATTAAAGGGATTATACGGGTTTCCGTCCTGGAAGTAAATGCCCTCTTTTGCAGTTGTATGAGCTTTAAATACGTTTAAGACATATAACAGGGACCTCATTGCTCATTTAGTCCATTATTTCAGCAATTATCAGCGTTAAAACTTGGGCGTTTTTCGAGACTAGTATCAGATAACGAGATCGGCACTACTGTCCACCACTTTTATCTTAAGATCAATTTTAGAGTTTTAAATTATCTGCAAGTCCTACACTGGATCACAAAATTATTATGCAATTCAAAACTGACGGGACTTTGTATTAAGGCGGCCGCACACTAGGCTATTCGGCGCGCGATATACTGCGACATTCCGCCTCGGAAAATCGCGTCGATACCGCTGAATATCGTCCTTGTTCCGGCGGATTCGGCGCTGTCTGCTCGCGAGATTCCGCCCCGCCGACCTACAGCATGTCGCAACCTGCGCCTACAGCCTGTCACAAGGTAAATTAATGATGGCCATTTTTGGAAGAAGATGTAAGTTTAGAACCACGAAACTTTTACATAATAAATTTCACAGCGGCAAGAGCATGCTGTGCAAAATTTGTATCTCTGCCTTACATAGATTCGCCACTGTTAGCCTGATCAATTTTGTTGTCCGCGGCTCCGCGGCGTTCTGCCGCGGAAAAAAGCTCGTTCGAATCAGCTTTTTTCCGCCAGTCCGCAGATGGCCGGCCGACGACATTCGTCCGCGATTTTTGACGTTTCGGCTGACGCGAAGGCGGAAAGTCGCTAAAAATGCGCGGAAAGTCGCAGCAATATCGCGACCTCCGCGCGCCGAATGGCCTAGTGTGCGGCCGCCTTTACTACACACTGTTCGTTGAGGTTTTGTGTTGTTGTGGTTTTCTTCTCTCCGGCCTTTAGCGTTGAGAATTTGGTGGTGGCGTATTAATTTTTTGGCATGAAAATTCATGAAAAATATAGAATTTTATGGGAAAACTAGGTAACTGCTAGTGTCGTTGGAACAAAACAAGTTTATTTTCTTTCAAATATTGCTTATTTTACCGGAAATATCCCATAAGTGAGGTGTTTTTATTTGCATAAAAGAGATGACTGGCTCTGCCTCAGCCGGTCCTGCAGAAAATACGCGGTGGCATCGGGTGTATATGGAAGCGTTCAAAGTTGTAGCATTCAATGCTTGTACCATACAAAACAGCACCATCCAACGCTTGCGACATCCAAATTTCGCCCGGGTAGGGAACATCGTCATGAACCAAGCTAGCAGCAGCCAAAATCGTGGTATCCAGCCACATACAAAGTAGTGGCAGCCAAAGCTTGCGACCTCCAAAAATAGAACACCGAGGACATCTACCTTCGGGGAACTATTGGTTCAAATATCGCCCGATAGATGTCTCACCATGGCCGGTGGTGGGACGAAACGCTAGTTGAGTGACAGCACTTGAACACTGTGGAGTGGTGTACAGTGGAACCCGACAGTGTCAGTGGCGCCGCTGCGGCGGCGGCACTGACGGGCCGGGCGCGGCGGCGCTCCGCCGCCCGCGGGTCTCAGCCGCTCGCCCGGCAGGGCCGGGCTGTGCGCGCTGGCGGTAGCCTTGCCTGCTGACGGGAAAAATGTTCGCTTCTGCTGGGCCATTGGAACCGTAGGAGCCCGTATATTTCCTTCGTGTTTTAGCTGGGTCTGCATTGATCTGGGTGTGACGATTTTAGTGAGTAGATTTTCGGTACATATGGAGCATATGGTATATATTATCAGGGTGTTTAGCTGTTTTGCCAGCTGGAGTAGGGATTTTGGACCTCGCTTAGATACGGTAAGTATATGTATGTACCTACAAACCAGTACAACGCCCTTATTGGATCGGGAACCGGGCGGGCGATTCTTCAACGTTATTTTCCAATGTGAAGGAGCACTTTGTTTCGTTTTGACCTCAGTTGACCTAAGATGACCTTGTAGGGGTCACTGAGCAACAGTTGCCTAGGGTCATCAAGAATGAGCTATACAAACATGATGCTGAAATAATTGGTCTGATGTAATGCGTATTCTCTGAATGGGAGGGATTTGCATATTTTCATATTGACATATAATGGGGAGGTCACGGAACCGACCTGACCTTACGTCACAGATATACACAAATCCAAGATATGCGATTTGTAGGTACTTAAGCCTAATTCAATTATGTGAGTTTAAATTATGTGAGACAAACACTGTTGCCTGGGCACGAATGTTATTTTTGGGGAGATGGGGTCACTTAATGCGACCTGGTGACATGACCTAAAGTGACCCGAAGTAAAGAATATTGCAAAATGTGGTTAATTGATGCCCGAACAGGTGCATGACAATTTGTTACAAAGACTAAGACAGAAAATCTGACAACAGGTTATCATGACCGATCAGCAAGCTGTTTGAACAGAAATGCATCAACATAGTCTAACAATGTCACATTCACACCAATCGTTTTTGCGCTCTTTAATGAGACTGTGCGTATTTCCCAGAAAAACCGGTTTTCGTACCTATACTCAAATACACAATGCATCCTGCTCGATAGAGACTGGTACAGTTTTGAATCATGCCACTTGTAGCCAGTGCAATATGGACCAGTAGAATACAACTAACAGCCACTGAATCGGCTCCAACGACCACCGTCGTCACATGGATGCTCAAAATGAGAGCTCAAAATGAGACAGTGCGTATTTCCCAGAAAAACCGGCTTACGTACCCATACTCAAATACACAATGCACCTTGCTCGATAGAAACTGGTACAGTTTTGAATCATTCCACTTGTAGCCCAGTGCAATATGGACCAGTAGAATACAACTAACAGCCACTGAATCGGCTCCAACGACCACCGTCGTCACATGAATGCTCAAAATGTTCGCGTTTAAGACGGCGATCCACTAATAAAACGTCTCTTGGGTTGGTTTGAAGCTGTAAAATGGCATCGGTTACTCGAGGACTAACAAAACCCGTGCCCTCCCGCCCTCCCGTCCCGCCGAATTCTGGTAGCCGTTAGGTGTTGATGAAAGATACATATGGGGTGATGATGTGAGGGCGGCAGACCCAGGGCGGGCGGGTATCACATTACACCGTGGGAGAACTCGCCGTGGTGCCGAGGCGCGCCGAGGCGCGCCGAGCGTGTTAGGTCGCTTTGCTAAGTTGTAAGTTGGAGTGTGAATCTGCGATATGATTGGCCTTAACGGTTTGCCCGGCTTGTGTTTTTACATTGCCATATGCATAACCTGGAGAATACTCACCAGTTATTTTGACAAAATGTACACCGCCATTCACCGCATTAGCACTGACAATAGCACGATTCATTTTGGCCTTGAGTGTATTAGTAGGGTCTTCTTTGATAGGTGCAAACTTGCTTTCGTCTCCTAGTATGTTCTGAATTTTCTGTAAATACTCATCGCGATCGAGGATGACGAAAACAGAAGACTTATCGGCCTTCCGGATGACAATTCTTTCATCTTCTCTGAGCTGTTTTGCTGCCTCTCTTAGCTCTTTCGTCAATTAGCTCTCTACGAATTTCCCCGTAGTTTAGCGCCTTCACCCATGAGCTCATTGCGCAAATTCGGACTAACTTCAACTTTCTTATCTTTTTCAAGTCTGAGAACATCTTGGTAGAGAAATTCTAACTCCGCCTTCTTCTCAGTCGAATTGGTGGGCGATTGAGTATGACAGTTAAGTCCAAGGTTTATGAATTGATGCTGCGCTTCGGTGAGATGCACAGAAGACAGATTGACGTAGCCTTGCTTGCTCTCACGAGGTTTGAGATCGCCGCCATATATGCGTGAAAGTTTCTTGGAGACCTTTCCACGGCTACGTCAATATGTCTTCTGTGCATCTCACCGAAGCGCAGCACCAATTCCTAAACCTTGGACTTAACATACTGAAATGCAGGACATACTGGGAGACGAAAGCAAGTTTGAACCTATCAAAAAAGACCCTACTGATGCACTCAAGGCTAAAGTGAGTCGAGTTATTGTCAGTTATAATGCGGTGAATGGCGGTGTACATGTTGTCAAAATAACTGGTGAGTATTCTCCTGGTTATGCATATGGCAATGTAAAAACACAGAAGCCGGGCAAACTGTTAAGGCCAATCATATCGCAGATTCACACTCCAACTTACAACTTAGCAAAGCGACTTAACACACTCATAAAACCGTACATACCAGCACAGCACTCTATAGAATCAGTAGAAGAATTTGTAGATATCTTGCGGGCTAAGAGGCCACAGGGCGACATAGCGTCTATCGACGTGGAAAGCCTTTTCACTAACGTTCCAATCGAGGATACCATCAAGATCATTCTTGATGAAGTATACGATAAACGTAGCAACAACCTGCCTCCGTTAAAGCTATCTAAAGCGCTCTTAGAGAAACTGTTACGTGCCTGCACCACCGAATCTCTATTTCGCGGTCCAGATGGAAAACTGTACTTGCAAAAAGAAGGTGTGGCAATAAGTTCGCCTCTGGGGCCACTCTTCGCTAACTTCTAGCATGTGTTTTGTTGAGAACAAAGCTTTAAAGGGATTATACGGGGTTTTCCCAGAATAATTGAGTTACATAGTAAAACGTACTTATAAAGGTGGTAAAAGTCCCACGGTAGCCACATTTTTCTGGAAATGACCTCTTCTGCACGTAAGGACATTCCAAAGTGCGCGGTGATGCCACCGCGTATTTTCTGCAGGACCGGCTGAGGCAGAGCCAGTCATCTCTTTTATGCTAATAAAAACACCTCACGTATGGCATATTTCCGGTAAAATAAGCAATATTTGAAAGAAAATAAACTTGTTTTGTTCCAACGACAGCAGCAGTTACCTAGTTTTCCCATAAAATTCTATATTTTTCATGAATTTTCATGCCAAAAAATGAATACGCCACCACCAAATTATCAACGCTAAAGGCCAGAGAAAAGAAAACCACAAAAACACAAAACCTCAACGAACCGTGTGTAGTAATACAAAGTCCCGTCAGTTTTGAATTGCATAATAATTTTGTGATCCAATGTAGGACTTTCAGATCATTCAAAACTCTAAAATTGATGTTAAGATAAAAGTGGTGGACAGTAGTGCCGATCAAGTACTCGTTATATGATACTAGTCTCGAAAAACGCCCAAGTTTAACGCTGATAATTTCTGAAATAATGGACTAAATGAGCATTGAGGTCCCTGTTATATGTCTTAAACGTGTTTAAATCTCATACAACTGCAAAAGAGTGCATTTACTTTCAGGACGGAAACCCGTATAATCCCTTTAAATGATACCAATCTTGCGCCTTCGACCTACTGCAGGTATGTAGATGACATTTTTTGTAGAAGTGCGGAGCAATGAACATTTACAAAGCTTGATAGCTAGTCTGGAGAACAACTCTGTCTTACGTTTCACTTTTGAAAAGAGCATTGACAAACGTTGTCATTTTTAGGCGTCCTAGTGGATAGTAGAGATGGTAAATTCACCACTAGTGTTTTCCGTAAGCCCACAAACACAGGGGACGTAATGAACGCAAAAAACGAATGCCCTGAAAAATATAAAGTGAGCGTGATAAGAGCCATTGTGAGAAGAGCAATATAGTAGATATGCTCTACATGCTCTGCAATATAATATATATGCTAGATATGCTAATAGATATGCTCTGCAATATAATATATATGCTCTACAGATGAATTTTTACACTCTGAATTTTGTAGAGTAAAGGAGGTCTTAGTGAACAACGGCTATTCAAATAAGGCAGTAGATACGGAGATTGAAGCGCAGCTAAAGAAGTATGTCAATCAGTGTCATGCAGGGTCAAACAACTAGCTACGTTCTACTCTATTACCGTAACTTGATGAGTTCAGCGTACAAAGTTGACGAACGAGTCGTACGTAGTATCATACAAAAGAAGGTGAAATGCATAGACAAAAACCAAAAAAAATGAACTTATCATATACTATCAAACAAGAAAACACGAAACTTAGTAATTAAAAACAATCTCAACACGAGTAAAGACAAGTTGAAGTGCACCAATGTGGTTTATCAATGTATATGTCCACACGAAGATTGTAGGCTTTGTCAAGAAATCTACATTGGTGTCACAACTTCGCTCTCTAGAAGACTTACGATGCATGTGATGGATGGGGCACCAAAAGAACCAGGGACTCGTCTAACATTTAACTAGGGAGGGGCAACCCCCCCCCCCCCCCCAGTCAAGGCAAACAACGGCCACTGGGGGGGGGGCAAGTTTAAACAGGTTATAATTGTTGGCGAGATGCACATTTGAACAGTTCTGTCCAAGTTATAGGCCAGGGATGTAGTATCCTATTCAGTTGAGGTGGCTTCAACCCCCCCCCCCCCCCTTCAACCTTAACAGGAAGTGGGTCAATACCGGGGACAAATCTGTATTTTTGTGGATTTCCAAGGTACTTTAAGCGACTTTCCCAGCTCAGCCCCCCACTTTTCTGGAGAAGCTCCACCCCTGTTATAGGCCATGCGACCAGCTGCACACACATATACATATATAGTTATTGTAACTGATTCATGATAGATGGTGTATAATGACAATAATAACTCAAACCATGTTTTATATTATAGGACATAGGTCGCAAAGCTTTCGATAACAAGTATCATGATCATTGCGAGATGCTGCAAATGAAAGAAAACACACAGTAGCGGAAACCGACGCAGGTCAAATACGCCTATTTTTCAATAAAAGCATGCGCATTGTTATATGACATTATCACTGCTAGTTTTGCCGAATTGATTCCATTTTTGAAAATCGCACAGAGGCTCTTAAAGGGAGATAATCACCTAACACCTTTGTATTTTGTTAGCAACAATTTATTTCGCTACCGTTATGGTATTAAAATGATGTGATCTAAATTTAAGAAATAAATACAATTATTCCCTAATTCAAAGTTGGAATTTTGTGAAAATTAATGATCGGTATTTTCCCTCCACTATTGGGAAGTGCAACATCTGGGCACTTTTGCATCAATATATTCAACGTTGTTGAATGGGCACTTATAAACAAATCGCCGGTGCTAAATAGGTTGCAGTCCGGGGCCAACCTAAACTGCCGATTGCAATGCACTTTTTTCAAATGATTGTTGATTGTTCATAAAAGTTTGGCACATATTCGCAAAAGATAAGAGTGCAGGAAACATATTCCATACCTTCATGATAAATAACAATGCGTAGGGAGGCTAATTTACTGAATTCGCTACCGACTACTTGCTGAGTACCGACCGATATAAGCGTGGCTCGCTTGTCGGTATGAAACTGCCAATATCTTTCGGTAGGAATGTTTATAGGCAAAATGTGATGAAGTTACATCATATTTTGGCCTCGTCTATCGATTTCAGGTGCCACCTCCATTTTTGTGGAAAAAGGTGATTATCTCCCTAAAGATAATCACTGTCCCAGTTTTCAGCATATATTTTGGAGCTTAGATGAACTGGACAAAAGGATGGATTAGTGTTGGACATTACTCCAAAACATTAAACCAAGTAACATGACTAATGAATGAATGTCATGTCATATTCATTTGAACCTTCCTGTAAGTAACACCAATAAAGTGAAAAAGTAGGCATTTTTGAACTATGATGTAAATTTCATGGAGGTAGTGTCGTACCCAGGATTCACTCCAGAAGGGGGGCAATTTTGTATGAGGGGGCATAAGCCATAAGGTACCCACACACAACAAAAACTCACCGGATTTGGCCCACTTTATTTATAGAGGGGTATATTTTCAACATTTTTTTCATAAAAATGAGAAAGTATTCATTTTTTTCGAAATAAAAATGGAAGAAGGGCCCCTTCGGACCCTTTTTCCAAAGGGACACATACGCCAAAGGGGGGCGCGTACGGACCTTCAGGGGGGGGGGGGGGGGTAATTGCCCTGTTTGCCCTACCCTTGGGTACGCACAAAATTGGCACAAAATTGACACATTTCCTTACATAGAAGACAATCTAAGCAACTTTTGCAAAGGAAAGTTTTTTAATCAGCTATCAATGCATAAGCAAGCAAAATCCGATGAGTTTTCAGAGTTGTGTGATATTTTTGGGGGGAATTTCCCCCCCCCCCCAACCACCGTTCTGGATCCGCCAATGACTATGGTGGTAGTAGTAGTACCATAAGCTAGTACCATGAGGTTTACCAGAATGGGCCGGTAATCGCATATAGAAACGTGGCAGCTAACGCCCATCCTCGTGAGCGATTTTCTTGACATTAGCAACAAGTGTCGTAGCTTTAAGCCCAGGCTACACTATGCGTGATTTCCTGAAAATCACGTGCGTGTTATCCGTGTTGTCGGGATTTGCGTGACAGAGAAAGTTCAGCTGATAGTAAATGCATTGGGTGAGCTACACGGGCACATCACGCAGATCCCGGATGAAACGTCAAGGAAATTCCGCAGACCCGTCACGGACGGAACGATGAAAAGTTCAAAATTCTGAACTTGTCGTGTTTTCCGAGATTGCGTGTTGCAGGAGTTTTATCATTTTGCTTGATTTCGCGTATGTTTAGGTCTATACTAGACCTAAACATGAATAATTTGTGCTGAGTATCGTGGCGGAAGATGAATGAAGAAGCGTATGAGCAAATTGTATGCAGTGGTTTATCGATAAAAACAAATGCAGTGGTTCATCCATTTTCCTTGCGTGATTTGCTTGACCGGCAGATCCCGGACGTCAAGGAAGTTCTGCAAACACGGAGAACACGCGCGTGATTTCCTTGACAATCACGCATAGTGTAGCCTGGGCTTTACCATTAGCTTTCCCACGGTCTCGATATAACACTCCCCATTCCGCCGGTCTGTATCCTCTCCGCCCGATAGCTGCCGGCCGATGCGAGGCGACGTCGGGCCCAGTGTGGTGTCAGATGTCCATTCGCATAAACATATTCCACTGTAGCCGGCTTGCGTGCCAGAGTGACTAGTCATCACCCCGCTAGTCCCTCCATCTAGCGGGTTTCACTGCAACTAGTAGTTCCAATATGACCGCGCCAGACAGTTTTGGATGGCGCAAGCTTGACTGCCACGGCTTTGTATGTGGCTGTATGTTACGGTTTTGGATGCGGCGAGTACCATTTTGGATGCGGCGAGTTTGGCTCATGAAGATGTCCCCTACCGGGGCGAATTTTGGATGTCGCAAGCGTTGTTGGCTGCGGTTTTGGATGGTACAAGCATTGAATGCTACAACTTTGAACGCTTTGATAGTTCCCCGTGGCATCACCGCGCACTTTGGAATGTCCTTACGTGCAGAAGAGGTAATTTCCAGAAAAATGTGGCTACCGTGGGACTTCTACCACCTTTATATGTACGTTTTACTATGTAACTCAATTATTCTGGGAAAAAAACGTATAATCCCTTTAAACCACACCATCCACCAGCGTTTCACAAGGGTGTGTCACACAGACATGTAACTCCCCCACTGCCAACCCCAACCAAAAAATGTAATATTTTTTTTATTTGTCGCGTTCAACTTCAATACAATTCAACACATATTCCAAACTGTTGTGACCAAGCAATGGAATGTTTTGATTGGCTGAAAGCCTGACAATGATAAACCATCTGTTAGAAAAAGAAAGGTATATAGGAGCCAGGGGTTCAGTCACTAGCAGTATGAAATGATGTTCAGCTAAACCTGGCTAATACATAACTATGAACTGGTTAGTGGTTACATTGATATAAAATGAATTTGTAGGATCGCTAAGATGCAGCTCAATGTAGACACTGTGATGCAGCGTTGTCATGCCACATGTCCGATCAGGATAGGATTGATTGTAGCCAATGATGTCCAAATATGAGATGAATATGACTAGATCTAGACAAGCTGCGTTCACTTCAAAATCCTGACTGGCTGCACTATTTAAGACTGGGATGTTTGCGACATCTGATTTCGGGTAAAGCACCACTAAATGTCAGGATTTCACTACTGATTGGCTAAGCCAAAAATATTAATCATCGCAATGCCATTAGGGCATGCCTATCGCTGAAATTATGAACGCCACCTCAGACCTCATTGTATTCAAAAATAATATTGATAAAGCTTGCTGTTGCCAAGCTCATCAGACTTACCGCTATACTATGACTAAGTACTGGAAAGGTAATCGCTCAGAGGTCCAGGCGTTTTACCCCTTAAATGCAGGGGCTCCACCACGGGGCATCAACATTCTTGAGACAGGGGGATTATCCCTCAAATTTTCCCTGACAAACAATTATAAATCAGTGTTCAGTTGTTCTAGTTATTTTTTACCTCCACCCCGTGCAACAGTTTTTTTGCTGACGCTTCACCCACCCCCCCCCCCCCCCCCTACATTTGTGTTCTCAAATTTTGACAAACCAATTCAATCGCTTTTCAGGATGTTGTGACTTGTGATAACTCACAACAAAACGCTTCATAGTATCTTTCCTAAAAAAAATAAACTTCCACCACAGCTGTGCACAATGTTCTGCCGTGCAATGTCAACATCATCTGAATTCTAACATCCTCATTTATAATGTGACAAAGATAATTAACATTATTACTTTTTCAATTGGCACCGACCCTAGCCGCCACTTCAAAGTTAACACTTTGACATCACTCATGCATTTTGACTTACTTCAGAACGTTGTACTGTAATACTTGTGGATTGTAACACTTTTTTTTGCACCATTATACTTAATGTCATTCGATAAGGAAAAAAATGGTATTAGTTCAGTAATTCAACTCCCCAGTTTATACCCAGTTTATGTTGTTCTTGAGGTCCCTAATGGAAGAAGCGTAGTCAGCTGATGGTACAACAGACTGAAAAGTGGCTTGTCTTTGACAGTCTACATTCTAATATGACGTCATTAATATTGTAGCACAACTCCTTGAATCTTGACACGTGTAAATTAAACATGGTTATAACTTATAATACCCTTTAAAACCACCCTGAAACTCGCACATAAAATTAATAAAAAGTGCGGATAGAATTTTCAAGTTACTGGTCATTTGGAGAAATTGCATATGTGACACTCCCAGAGTAACTTGTGAGCTGCTAGTAGCTAGTGTTAGCATGTGGACCAATATCCTTACCAATCACAGTCCTCACTCTATTCATCAACACATTTGAGGATCTATACATCAGCGCGGAAGGAAATCCGTATCATTGATACGGCCTGGATTGATATTTGTTGTCAAGTCAAGTGTAGTGGGAGAAAATATTCGCGCTCGAACCATTTAAAACTGAGTGAACTGACATTTGATAACTGTAGGATTTCAAAGATAACAATTATTTCGGCGTTAGAAAACAAAATGAATTGTGATCTGTTGTTGAATTAACATTCTAAAAGTACCTTAACCTCAATAAATTTGCGATGCAAACTTTTTATTTCAGACATAAATGGCGCGTATGGTACCTGGTTCGTATACACATTCCAGAATGTTATGTTGATATGGTTATTATTAGGTTGTATATACTGCAGTTATTATTTCTATGTACATATTTAATATTGTATTGTTTCACTTATGATAAGGAGCAGTCAGCAGAGTTTGTGATGAGTTAGGTACTCTTTAAGTTATTTTTCAGACAGAAAATTGATTTATATGGGTTTGAAAAGCACTCTAGAACATTGTTTGGACCCCTTTATTATTTAGTTGCTCCCATTCTTTTGTTTGATATATCAGATGTGACTTTGACTTGTAAGAGGATGAGTCGACTCAGCTTTGACTCAAGCAGCATCGAGGTGACTCAACTTTGACTCAAGCGACATCCATGCGACTTCGCTCTGACTCAACTCAAGCCCCTATTTTGATTAAGCGACTCGACTCTGACTCAAGTTGAGCACTTATTTTTTTTAAGTGACTCAACTCTGACTCAAGGCGAGTCCCTATTTTTCTTAAGCGACTCGACTCTGACTCAAGTAGATTTGAGTCAGAGTTGAGTCAAATCTGACTCACCGACTCTGAGTCGAGCACAACCCTGCTCCAGAGGTCAAAAAGAAAGAAAAAAACGTTTTTTTTTGCTAAATCATTTTTTGCTATTAACTTTTTACTTAATAAAGATAACCGAAAACTGTTTACGCCATTGTATTTATCTTGTCAAGGCGCTTTGAATGATATATATGGTGACCTTGTTAAGTCAACTTAACAATTTGACCTAAGGCCAAGGTCAAGTGGTGACCCAAGTAGGGCATGTTGCATATGGGAAGACGTGTCTCGACGAGACAAACACATTGATGTCTGTTTTACTTCTCTATGTTAATTATGTCGAGAGTAATTGATACAAAAAAGTGATGGTGACCTCGCATGACCTCAAATGACCCAATAGGGGTCACTGAACAAAACTTACACTTGGATCATCAAGAATATCCTATAATAACATGACCAGAAGTAATTGGACTAGTACCATGCATATCCTTGAAATAGAAAGCATTTGTATATTTCCACATTGACTTATTATGGGGAGGTTACGAAATTGACCTGACCTTAGGTCACCGATATCAAAATTCCGAGTTAAACGAATTGTAAGTACTGATGCCCTCATGACATCCTGTAAGTTTGAACTTGATCGGTGAAAAACTCTGGCTTTGGCACAACTGCAAACATTTTTGGTGGTGGGGTCACTTGACCTGGTCTGGTGACCTGACCTGAGATGACCCGAGCATATATTTTTTTCAAAGTGTACGCAATTGATATCATAACAGGTGTATCAAAACCCGGCGGAGCTGCGCGCCGCCGTTTTTCGCTATCTTTGAAAAACCTGAGGGGGGCGGAAATCAACCCCCCCCCCCCTGCAGTGCGCGGGATAATATTGTTGACTTCGAGGTCACCGATGACGTCACAGGTCAGGTCAAGTATAAAATGTTTGACCGTGTCAAAAGGTCTCGATGGATGGAATTGTTTCGCAAAAATTGCGATATTAAACGCATAAGCTGTCGATAAATCAGTATGACTCAGTCTGACACTTCTAAGTACCTTTCTAAGCTGTTTATGACCTTTGGTCAGGTCAAGGTCATCCGAGGTCACGATGTCAAACTGCAGATTACGGTCATTAGGCGTTGTAACACATGTTTATGTTTGTTTCGTCTAGAACGCGTAAAATGACCTTAGACCATTGTTTGTTCGATATAAATATAAGTAAAAAGCAAAAATGGAAATGCGTTTTTTTATGCATTGTAATGCTGTGAGAGATGGTCGATTTTTGTCATTTAAAGGTCATTACTCAGTTATTTTTGAAGATATGGACTTCAAATTTGGTACACATATTCACCGCACACTTCTCGATCATATATATTCCGGTTTTGAGATCATTCTGATTTTTTCTTGCAAATTTTGTCAAAACAAAAAACAAATATTTGGATTTCTCAAAATTTTGAATAAAACTAAACTCAAAAATCCGAGATAGCAATTTGATAGATCGGTCTATTTTCAGTAATTTGATTTAAAACAATTTAGTTTATCTCAAGTATTGCACCTTTGACAGCGTTTTCCGCAAACCATTATTTTGCAACAAACACCGAAGAACATGACGTCGATCTGACGTCATTTCCGGTTGAACTATCATAATCTCATATTTTCCTTTTGCAAACATGTGAATAATTGATGTAAGAGAAGATACTGCAAGTTTAGTGACGATACCGGTGTTTGTTTAGGAGTTATTGTAAAATAACGGGAGGGAGGTAAAAAATAGCCCCCCCCCCGTAAGTTGCGGGTTAAAGGGAGATAATCACCTTTTAATTTTTTAGCAACAATTCCTTTGTCTACCGATATGGTAGGTATTACAATGCTGTTATCTAAATTTAAGAATTAAATACAAAAATTCCCTAATTCAAAGTTGGAAGTTTGGACAAATTAATGATCGGTATTTTCCCTCCACTATTGGAAAGCGTAACACCTGGCGCTTTTGCATCAATCTGTTCAACGTGGTTGAATGGGAACTTGTAAACAAATCGCCGACACTAAATAGTTCGCCGTAGTTTAGCTTGGCACCGGCCGGCCGGTGCCAAGCGAAACTGCCGATGTCAATGCACTTTTGTTTTATGATTGTTGATTGTTCATACATTTTTGGCCACATATTCGCAGAAGATAGAGTGCAGGAAACATATTGCATAGCTCCATGATAAATAGCAATGCGTAGGGAGGCTACTTTACTGAATTCGTTACCGAGTACTTGCTGAGTACCGACCGATATAAGCGTGGATCGCTTATCGGTAGAAAACTGTCAATATCTTTCGGTAGGAATGTTTATATGCAAAATGTGATGAATTTACATCATATATTGACCTCGTCTATCGATTTCAGGTGCTAACTCCATTTTTGTGGAAAAATGTGATTATATCCCTTTAAAGTGTGGTGAGACATATAGAGTTAATGGAGATTCGACATATCTCGTTTAATTTTCAACTCGATAACAACATCAAATCTCGCTAAGTTTTCAACTCGATGATAAGTTTTGGCTTCGTTCTGTCACTGGGTCGTGATCCATACTAATTATATGTAGCACAATATCCTGACTTTATGTGAGGGATTTATATTTTCGTTTTTTTAAGGCCAGTGATAAGCCGTCTTATCCCAGTAGTTGGGGTCTTCAGATACAGGATAAGACACATTCAATAAAGTCGTAATACTTCCTGTTAAGTTTGATAAAACAAAAGAACAAAATATATGGAAAACGCCCCGCGGGTGCCCTTATGATCTTGACTTTCTGGTTCCCACAGGGCACTGACCATGAGAGGTGAAAAAAACTTATGGCTAGCACCTACAAATAGCCAGGCTGACTCACTTCCATTGTTTGCGCTCTTATGGCCAACTACTCTAAAAATCAAGTTTTTCTCACGTCTCAGTGACTAAACAATATATGTCCTGGGATCCACATGGGACACCAGATCCAGGTACACAATAACCAGAGGGAGCCACAAAGATCCCAGATCCTGATATATTGTATGCCGTGGGATATAAAATGTATGCTGAGGGACCCAGGAGGATCCCAGAACTCCATGAATTTTATGCCAAGGGATCCACTGGGATCCCAAATCCAACTTCAGGATCCAGACACAAGTCTGGACTACATACCAAGATTCCTTTACTAATAAAGTTTACCCACGAGGGAGAAACGACCCCCGGGGTGACGTCAGAGCATTTGGCATCAATATTTTGCAATGTGGTAGGCCCAGACATCAGACATGTGCCTAGATCCCAGTATCCAGCTGAGATCCATATATCTGTCCCCTGGGATCCACATGGGACACCAGATACAGGTACACAATAGCTGAGGGATCCACGAAGATCCCAGATCCTGATATATGTTATGCCGTGGGATCTACGATTTACGCAGAGGGACGGACCCATGAGGATGTGCATGCATTTTATGCCGATTGATCCACTGGGATCCCATATCCAGAGGTCTATAAATGGCGAGATTTGTCGCTCACGACGAATCTAGGGCAATTTTGTCCCACGATGAAAACTCCTCGGTAAGGATTGTCACCACAGTTAGACGCCTGGATGGGCGTTTCACGAGCGAAGCCGAGCGAAGCCGAGCGAAGCCGAGCGAAGCGCAATGGATGCCAAATTTGAAATCAGCGACACAAAATGTCCCAGAAACTACCAGATTCCAAAAAGGTCATCTCAGGTTATCGGAGGTCAGTGGCCTCGGTTGAACTGTGAAAATGCATGACTCCAGTGGAACATATTACAACGTAAAATGGATGCCAAACTTGAAATCAGCGTCACAAAAAGTCCTAACAACTGCCATAGGGCAAAACAGTCGTATCAGGTCATCGGAGATCAGTGTGACCTCGGTTAACCTCTAAAAAGGTCAACTGAGGTCACAATCTCTGTGGAAACCATAAATGTCACCTGTTGACACCTCCACCTGTGTATATGCTCCTGAGCAGCAAACACTCGGAAACTGCACAAGTTACAAGCACCGATACTACAGGACGCCAATTGCGCCTGGCATGACCTTGAGAGACAGGTCATAGGTCACGGGTCATGGGGCTTAGAACTTAACAAAAGTTGAGAGTATGTGTAAAATTGTTCAAAAGTAGGGTACGGAAAGTTGCATTGCAATCGGTTGATAAATACGCGAGTTATTTTCGAAAAAGCTTTCATGCAACGCTGCGACACTCACCTTCGCTACAAGCTTGCTACCGCTCCCTTAACGTTAAGTCAATGGCCCCGCTACCGGCCCGCTACCGGGCTGGCCTGTCGCGCAGTTTCCCTCATTCTAATTTCCACCGGCCAGCGTTAAACACGACATAAGTCAGTCAAAAATATAGATATGGCTTTGAAATTCGGTTTGGATATCGTCCATACTTGGTTCTCCAATATATCTTCTGGTTTTTTAATATATTTTAGAGAAGAAAAAATCAGGAAATTTTTCACCAAAAAAAATCATTTTTTTTTCTTCTTCAATATTTTAAAAAACCGGAATATATATATATATATATATATATATATATATATATATATATATATATATATATATATATATATATATATATATATATATATATATATATATATATATATATTGGAGAACCAAGTATGGACGATGCAAAACCAAATTTCAAAGCAATATCTATATTTTTTACTGACTTATGTTCAGTTTTACGCTACCCGGTGACAATTAGAATGCGGGAAACCGAAATACGCATACCGGCAGCGAAAAACCGATCGCCCCAAAGAAACGCGGCTGCTATTAATGATTATGCCATTAAGTCTGTACGATCCGGAAAACCACTCGTTGATATTTTTACTTGCAAGCATACCTTATGTGTTGTATTGTGGGTGAAATCCATGAAGCATATTTTGTGTTGCGTGCTCATTTAATTTCTTGTGCTTGGGACCGTTTTTCTCACGTGTAAAATGTACAAAATGTAAATGTACAAAATGTAAATATACAAATTTAAACAAAAATGTACAATTTCGCCCAGTCATCATTTAAGTATTCTGAAAACTTTCCCGTTTTGTTTTTGCTCACAAAGAATGGGACGCACAACCAAGTGTAACAAACAAGGTCCATTCTCTTGCTCGATTCGGCCAGGTTCTGATCCTCCAACAACAGCATAAACTTCCCCAAAGCCCAATTTTGTCGCTTCACTTACAAAAATCTGTCGCCAACGCTCGCTACCAAGTTGCCTACAAAATGGACATCTGCCAAGATCCAACTTCGGGATCCAGGCACAAGTCTGTTGTGAATATTAAGTGAAACATGACATGACGAGTGGACATTTACTCCAAATGACACTGACAATTTTTTCTTAACATATTTATTTTATAAAAAAAGAGAATGTAACACAGTGTATGGCAAAGTAAATATAAATGTCATTATTTGTATTGTCAGCAGTGGTGCAGCAACATCTTTTCCAGTCTCGCTGCTTCTCTCCTTATCAAGTGCTCATAAGCACCTCCAACACCAAATGCTTTGTTCCTTAATTGAAGTGCCAATCCAGGGTGCTTAACCTTGTTATATCGGTTTACATTCTTGTACTACTAGCCCTCGTATGGACAGCGGCCACAAGCTTGATGCCACCTGTTTGGCGAAAGCTTTGCTTCTTCCTCAACTATAGAGTTATTGTCTTTTTACATTGACCTATAATAAATATAACTAGACAGCCGACTGCCGTACGGCCGGCCGCTCGCTGCCCGTTCCCGCCGGGCGACACTAGCACCATCTATACCGAGGCAAAAGCGTCCGACCGCCCTTGCCCCCCCCCCCCCCCCATGTTAAATTCGCTAAAAATAAGGCCTAAAATAAAACAAATGAGCCGATTCTTGACATTTTAAATGGTTTCGTTGGATGCAAAGGAGTTTTAGGCGAAGAATGCTGGCAAAATTATTGCTTCGAAAAAAATATCCAAGAAGGAATTATCTGACAAACGAAAGCGTGCAGACCGCAAAACTGTCAAACCGGGTCGAACGGCCCCGCCTATTTCCGAAGTGTATATTGTAAATCTGCATGCCATGCCTGCCAGCTTTTGGAGAAGCTCATATCTCTGCAACCGCACGTCCGATTGGCAAGCGGACTTCTTTGCTGAGTAGCCCCATCCACCCTACCCTGTTTGAGACCAGTGCCGACTCACGTGGGCGACTACCACTGCGCGTGGCGCGTGAGGGGTGTGCACAGTGTTTTGGAACAAAATACTTTGCACACACCTCACGTGGCACGCGCCAGTGGCGGATCCAGAGGGGGGGGCAGGGGGTCATGCCCCCCTTGAGCCTCGAATGTGGTGCACTCTGGCCGCCTGAGGGGGTCCTCTGGTCGCCTGAGGGGGTCCTCTGGCCGCCTGAGGGGGTCCTCTGGCCGCCTGAGGGGGCCCTCTGGCCACCTGAGGGGGCTCTCTGGCCGCCTGAGGGGGCTCTCTGGCCGCCTGAGGGGGCACTCTAGCCGCCTGAGGGGGCACTCTAGCCGCCTGAGGGGGCACTCTAGCCACCTGAGGGGGCACTCTAGCCGCCTGAGGGGATCTCTGACCGCCGGAGGGGGCACTCCGGCCGCCTGAGGGGGATCTCTGACCGCCGGAGGGGGCACTCCGGCCGCCTGAGGTCGCCCTGAGGGAGTCGGGATTCGCATCCATAGGCGGTGAAACTGGGGGGGGGGGGGGGCACCGGGCACCGTTCCTCCTTGCATCCAGGAGGGGGAGGCGGGGCACCAATGCCCTGGTGCCCCCATCAAATTACTTAAAACTGACCTATTTTATGCGAAATGGTGAGAAATTTAGAGACAAAAAACGCGCCGCTTAGCGGCGCATATTACATACGTGCGTTCTGATAAATCCTCGATGTTAGGATGTCCGTATCAGTGCAATGGAATAATTGAAAGGATCAGCTGACAATATTTGTACTTTTCTTGAGGGAAGTTGACAGGAATTTAAATGCAATTTCGGTAGCAGAAAGGGGCATATTATGGCGCTAATGTGCCCTATGTATCGTTTACGCACGCTTTGTGCTTGCCGAAAGGAAACACCGGCAGATAGTTTTACGACATGAACGTTTTTTGTGCGCATGCTTTTAGTCACTTCGACCGAATAGCTGCAAGGAAGTTTCTGAAAACCATGACTACGGTCGTTCCGGTCATACGTATATTTCCCCCCTAGTTAAGGTCTTGCACTCTATTACGATCATGGGTCGACGGAAAATTTGCATACGATAGTGTGACTACATCCCACTAAACATGCCCAATTTCGCAGTTTTGACTGCAAGCGCGCAGATCAAACCGGCACCGGCAACTAAACCGGCATTGACTGGGGTCTCAGCAGAACGCCATTGACTGGGGGGGGGGGGGGGGGGGGGGGGGGGGTAAACGGGCGGCAATCGAAAGCTCTCAATGAGATGAGACTAAAGCATTGCAAGCATTGCAATTGAATGCTGATATAATCTGACACAGCACCAAGCCCCTCACAGAGAATCTTGCCTCAGGTTTTACACGCAGCCACCACGCGCGCGCGAGTTCACGTCGTGAGCGCGCCACGGTAAAGAGGCAAAAAGGCGAAGTCACGTGACTATTTTAATGTTGAGGCTCCGACACACCTCCACTTCGGCACCACTTATCAGCTGAAAGACTGGAAAACATGTCTTACTTTTGCATTCAATAGATAGCATGTCTTATTCTGAATACAAAATTGTATTAAAATATGAAATATCTTGCACAGAAATACCTAAGATGCCCTTAGTTCCAAGACACTACAAACTTCGTCATAGGGTTTAGTGTTAACTTTAGAAGAAGAAGAACATTTTTGCCTCGCTAGTGAATTGCTGTCGGGAACGGCCTGAGCGCAGTAGTCGGCCATCTAGTTATAATAGAGATCAATGTCTTTTTAGCTTTACCCATCTTCAGCTTTTCGCAATCAAGCTATCGAGATAGACGAAATCAAAGTAATAAGCACTTATTATCCGTGTGACACCGATAGCACCCTAACAGTATGTATTTACCGCGCACACAATACGGTCACAATTAAAATACCCACCGCTAAAGGTCCAAGCCATGATGCTATAGCATCTTGGCTTGGACAGATATAGGGCCTTGCCAAGGCTGTGGTCCAAACCAATTCCATCAATCTGAAGCCCCAAGTTTGTCACCTGTCAGTTCAAATGGTTCACTTGTTAGCGAAAAGCGTAAGACACTTCAAGTATTGAGGGACTAACGATCCATTCGGCGAATCTTTATGTTCATGCAGTCCTTATAGGTGGGTGCCCAGCTGAGCTGGCTTACTCTCTCACCAAAATTAGATGTTAGCTGAAGGAACACGTTACTAGCAGTTCTACAGTGTGTATGTAATTAACTAAAAAGTGGTATAATTCGCGGAAATTGATGTTAAAATACAATCAAATCAGATAGCAAAACCAGTGACGTCACTGTAATGTTGAACGAATAGAAGGAAGCTGTGAACCAAGTACCGCAATGGTTTGTCACCAGTTGTTTTCCTACAATTTTGTCAACTTTTCCAAGACAAAGCGTTTGATACTGACAGACATAGGTTTTGTTGTTTGTTGATTGGGGTTTTAGGGTGCGACGACTACTGGAGTAAATTTTTGGTAATACGGTATTGAAATGTTGCATTGGTGCACTATGTTGCTACTTTTGCAATGCTGCCATCTGTCACATAATACTATGACATCATAACGTACTGCCATATTGTGCACCAGCATGCAAATATGTTCCTTAGTCAAAGGTTGTCAACAATAACACAGGTGTGGAAAGCACAAAATGGATATAGAACAAAACAAAATCAGATGGCCCCTCAGAATCACTCTGCACCCCCCCCCCCCCCCCCCCAGATTAGCAGGATTAAAATTATCCTGTTTGAGTGGGAGGAGGTGTGACAAACAGGGGTGATGCTTCTGTACTTACATACCAAGTTCAAGTTCAGCACATACATCGGCAACTTTAGACGAAAAATTCATACAAATGAGACATCTTTAGCACCTCAACATACCACATCAGACACTAAACTAGCAGATATTCTGCCTTTAACCAATATAGCATAACTTTTCCACACATTTGGTGGAACCTTGCCTGATAGGTGAGTTCAAGTTTTGGCAAAACCGATGCTGAGTGCATCATATGGCCTTCTTAGGCTGAATTTTCAACTCTCTATTGTTAGTTTTTAGGCAGAATTTCTCACTTGCACCATGGCTTCAAAGCAATCCTAGGACCCTGCCTGGAGGGGGGCTGCAGGTCAGGCCCTACTGGATCAATCTGTCCCCCCCCCCCTGGCTGGTTATTGATTCAACTTTTGGGAATGATTCAATCATGATTCATTTTGGAACTTGAATTATTCAATCACCTTTTGATTCATGAATAACAAATTTGAGAATTGATTCTTCCCGATTCAAAGAATCAAAACAATATTTTAATTGATTCACGTTTGAATCAACATTTAAATATATGTTGAATATATGTCAAATCAATAAAAGTGGAAACTTATAAAGCCATAGGTGTATATGAAGTATGATCATTAAAACATTGTTACGGCAATGATATTTCAGTAGAAATGAGTGTAGACACTGGGACTGCATTGTATTTGCACAATGTATCATGCACACTTGAATTGTTAAGAATCGTTAAATTTGATTACATGCGGGTTTCGATTCAATCACGATTCATGAATACAAATATATGGTTGTGAAATGATTTTCCTCAATTCAAGCAATTTGTATTAAACGATTTCAATTGATTCAATGCAGAGTCAAATCAATAACCAGTCTGGTCCCCCCCCCATGATTAGCATGATTGTATAATTAGTCCTATGTGAATGGGAAAATGGTGTGAAAAAGAACTGGCTGCCCCCCCCCCCCCTCCACACTAAAAATTACTGGTTATGTTTGACTAAGGTACCTGTTGGTACGCCATGTTATGCACAGTATGGCAGCATGGTATGTCACAGTGTCATATGGTAACATCAGAAATGCAGCATCATTGTGCACCACATCAAAATTTCAAAATGTATTCTTATGAAGCTGTTATTATTATTAATAGGTTACCTATGTTAGGTTAAGTTTAGTTTAACAGCTTTGTCAGAAGAAATACAGACATTTTGCTATGGTACACTATGCCTAAATGTATTATAATAAAGTTGTTATTATTAATAGGTAAGGTTAGGTTAAGTTAAGTTTAGCAGCTTTGTCAGAAGAAAATGGGAAATTTGCTGTGGTGCACAATGCCGCTACTTTTATGATGTTACCATATGCTGTCATACTGTGCATTGTCACTACCTTAGTCAAAGATTACCAAATTGCATAAAAAAGTGACGCTTCTGTACCTACCCATATGCGTTGGAACAGAGGGGCAGGGGGCAGCCCCCCCCCCCCCCCAACATTTTTGATTTTAACATTATACCTATGGGCAGTGCATGGAAAGAATAAACTTCAGAATGCCTCCGCCCCCCCCCCCCCCCCCCCCCCCTTCCCCCCCCCCCCCCCCCCCAACTTGAACATAGTT
Source organism: Chirona hameri (assembly GCA_036785665.1). Lineage (NCBI taxonomy): Eukaryota > Metazoa > Arthropoda > Thecostraca > Balanomorpha > Balanidae > Chirona > Chirona hameri. The sequence continues at coordinate 32,510 of JAXIVJ010006699.1, read as the reverse complement.
CCTGCCAGGGTCCTAGGATTGCTTTGGAGCTTAGGTGGGGAGTGGAAAATTACGGCAAAAAAATAAGCATAAAGAGTGGAAAATTATGGCTAAAAATAAGTATAAAGAGCGGAATATTCAACCAAAAACTATTGTATTCAGCCCAATTACCCGCTCACTAGAATGAGTTATTACCTTTGCCAATTCTGACATGTACCGGGGGTACCGGACTCTGGCCCAGTTCCCTGTCTTGTCCTATCATTACATCCATAAATCAGTGTGGAGTTATAATTATCCAATACATTTTGGAATAAGGAGTGGGAAATTCAGAGGAAAACTTGGAGAAAAGAGTGGAAAAATAGTATCCATAGGGTGTTGTTTTCAACCCAAATTTCCCAATGCTAGGACAATGGTTCCTGCGCCCCTGTACCTACCAACCAAGTTTAAGTGAAATTAAGCACATACACAGGCAAATCAGTGGGGTTTACAGGCGCCACAACTATACCAAGGTTATTTGGCACCCATGAAGAAAAAAATCCTCTGAAGAACACCCGATATGTCAAAGCAAGATCCTGATGTCAACACTTGCACATATTTAGTATTTACTGGAAAGCCAGAAGGTATGTAAGCTTAGTAGTCAGTCTACCGATTTGGAAAGGACACGAGCCATTCAACCTTGAACTCGGCTGCCAACGGATGACGTTACTGGCGGTAGCCGGCTCCTTCATCGGAGCCGCGTTCACGCAACAAACGTCAGCCGCCAGTTACAGCTCGCTGTTTCGTACGGCCAGGGATTCACGAAGACGAGCGTGGTGAATTCTCAGTGCCCATTAATTCCTAGCACATGCTTAATTGTATGATTCTTCCCCCCACTGAATTGCCGGATATGCTGTGAAACGCGCCGTGACATGCCGTGACTCTGCCTCCAGTGACGTCACATCAAGCTTCGGGCTCAAACAAGGTGGCTATAGCGGTGTCACCCCCTGCGAGCCGCAGTCCGCATACAAATTTTGCGCAACACAAATCACTATCGCCCCGCTGGACGGCCTCTGTTCCGTACTTGCATATCTCATCGGAGCCTCACGGAGCCACACTACCATTCTGTCTCCGTTTTAATTTAACAGCGTGTGGCGTTCACGTGCCGTTTCCCAGCCGCCTGGCTGCGCACAGTGCTCATTATCGCTGTTATTGCGCATGTTTTGTTTCGTGAACAAACGAACTCGTATCGCTTGCTTGTGCTTTTTACCTGCAGGATTATTTTGGGGCTGCAGGATTAACCGAAAGTTGGTTTTCGCATTGGAATAACAACATTATTTAGAGTTGTGATTTCCATTGGGAAACTTAATAATATATAGTTGCGAGAACCATGAGAGAGGTGATAATTTGCAAAGGTCTAAGATTAATTACCTACTTGTCTAAGATTTGTCACAGATTACTCCACCGATGGCTATAGATTTATCGCCGATTAGAATGGCAGAACGGTAACTTTTCCCAGCCCTGACTAATTTAACAGCCAGGTATGGGAGATGGGTTATGCTTGATGTCTTACTGAGTCAAAATGAGTAGGATTGTTGTCTAAGTTTGCATATTTTAGAAGTCATGTCTTAGAAAATGCATGAATCCGTACGCGGTTTGCTGTCTCACCGCACCTTTTGCTGTCACTGACGTACGTTGGCGAGTCGGAACTTCTTCACCCTGGCACTGACTTTCTGGTTCCCACAGGGCACTGACTTTCTGGTGCCCTGAAGGCTTTCTCAGAACGCCCGATAGCCTGGTGTAAGGTCATCTTAAGCCTGGCAAGACCCCTCTCTGGTCGACAGATGTTCCTCTCAGATAGGTCGAAGGCCTGTTCAGGCTGAAGGAGAGACCTCTCAGGCCAGCATATGATATGATTAAACAGTTATCTCGGAATTTTGAAATGCTTCTTTTGTCCCAAAAATGAAAATTATTTTAATCTTGATTTTAATTTGTGTATTATTCTTTCGATTCGTCTCATATAAATTTTTCGATTGCCGTCTTTCACATCTCGATAGATTTTTGGTTCGAAAAAGGGGAGAGCTGGTGCTTAACGGGGATGCTAGCGTTTAATGCTTTATATATCTCTGGCACATGTGTCGCGATAGTCTTGCACTATAGTTCTTGAACTCTAGCCTTGCTTCTCGACGAGATAAACCCAGTCTTGTCGGTCTCACGTCCCTATATCTTCATTGCATTAAAAGTTATTAACAAAAAAGTGCTGGTGACGTCAGATGATCTCAGATGACCTGGTACAGGCCACTGAACAAACAAATGTGCCTACTGCCTTAGTCATCAAGAATGAGCAATACTAACATGATCTTGACAGTTTGATCGAATGCGTACATTTATATATATGCATATGTACATGCATATGTTGCATAGTTGCACATTTTCAAATTTGCTATAATGCGAAGGTTATGAGACCTTAGGTCACCTATATAAAACAAATCCGAGATGGCGGATTTGCTAGCGGAGGTACTCATGGCGTGATTAACTCCTAAGTTCAAACCGCGCAGGCAAACACGCTATGACATGGCCACAAACTTTTTTGGAGGCGGGGTTACTTGATGTGACTTTGGCCTAAGGTGACCTGAGGTTAACAATTGCGCACAATGTGCGTAATTGAATTCGTAATTTTGCCAAGAACAGCGGCGCTACGCGCCACAATTTTTCGCTCTTCCCAAAAAGTCTCAAAAGAGTGCCCAAACGCTCCCCCGGCACGCGCGGTTTAATTACCGACATAAGTTTGAATTCATACTAAGACAAATTGCGAAAACTATAGGAACATAATAACTCCGCCTAGTTTATATGAATATGTCCGCATAAACTATCGGCCCGATGTTTGCACTAGGTTTTATTTTGATATATTTTTCACTAGGTTTACGTGTTGTGTTTCATTGGAAAAATGGCAACTATACCTACCTTAGATAATCGCTTCAAAATACGAAAGTCCTGTGAAAATGCAAACTGAATTATGAACACCAAATGCTTATTAGAAACATAAAAACAGAGGCAGCTCGGTTAGGAAAGGAAGAAGTGTAAATTACGGGTGAGGCATATACTACAAACACGTTTATGTATGAAAAAAAATGTGATGGAACAAGAATTATTTTATATTTTGCCCGTCTTTTCCCAATCATGGGCCGGACGTTGCCAGAGCCCAACACCGATATCCACACTACAGCCCATCAAAACCCTCTAGTTAAGCCTATGTGAGAAATTGGACGAAAAACACTGAAGCAGGCGGTACACGGTATTAGTTTTCAAATAATATGTCGAATATGACTGAGTGTCATAGTCGTGACTTCGCTACACGAGAGAGGGCCAGCGGGCTAATTGTTTCGCACATTTGGAGATAAATGTTGTAACTAGTTGCTGATGAATGGCTGGTGCCCATCTTACCCAGCCTGACCACTTACCCAGCCTGCCTGTCAGTTTACATAGCATAAAAAGCCTCCATTCCTAGGCAAATAATTTCCTTAGAATTGAGACTTTTTTGTAGCTTTTTCTAATGAAGTTTCCCTAGCCTCAAAAGATTGGTTTAGTCTGTTTAAAAACTGCTATTTGAGCACGAAAATGCACAAAGGAACTCTTGCATATGCTATGTTTAATATTTGTGTGACCTACTCGCAAGTTACATAGCATGTGTTACATGTTATTCAATGACTTTTGGGAAAACTTTGTTCCTGGTGTTCCTGGATGTTCGGTGTTTTATACTTATATTTCTCCAGAATATGCCTGAATGTCTCACATATGGTAGTTTATCAGCTTGGTCGAGACCTGTGGAGCTACCAAATCCTGAGATCGTGGATGTCTCGCCAATTATAATTGGTCACCGTTTAACCATACCTGTCGACCTGTGGGATAAGTTTTATGGCAGCGACGTGTACTACATGAGGGATGGTTTGCATTTATCGGATGAGGGGGCGACAGTACTGGGGGCTGCATACGCAAGGGTGATTCAGGGAAACTAGGTGAGAGGGGGTGGGGGGGTCAGAAGACACGGGTAAAATGGCATCGAGAAGTAGGCAATGGTGAAGGTTCAACTGGTAATGGGACGCATCAAAGTCATCATAACTGTAGCAGTAGTAGCAGTGGTAGAGAGACACCTAAATGTAATATTGGATGTATAATGTTAAATGCACAGAGCATTAGATCAAAATTTGATGAGTTCAGATGCTATGTTGGTATTCAAAAACCGGATATTATTTGTGTAACAGAAACATGGGTTAGTGAGGAATTTTGTGGTGATAGGCTACAGGACTTCGAACTACTAGGCTACAAAATGTTTTCGTAGTGCAGGAAATCACGGCAGGGTGGCGGGGTGCTTGTATACGTCAACAGTTTGTACGGTGCTACGAGGGTTGATTATCCTTAAAAGCGAAGGACGTAGAATCAATTTGGATAGACGTTAAAATTGGTGCAGGTAATATGGATAACTTAAGAATAGGAGCTTTCTACAGACCAGGTTATCTTTTGAGAATGCCTCAAGTTGAAGCAGACCGAGTGATCGGCGAGGAAATTCGTATTTTTTTAAAAACACATTGTCTGATCATGGGGGATTTCAATTTACGAGGGTATGAAGGCAGGGTAGAGACTAACGAGTGTGTGATGTTTAGGCAACTTTTTGAAGAGGAACTTTTTATGCATCAGTTTGTCACTGAACCAACTAGATTATGTTCAATTCTTGACCTAGTCTTCTCTGACAATAGAGAACTAGTGAGTGATGTAACCATCGGTGAGGAACTCGGTAAAAGCGATCATAGTATAGTAAACTTTAATATCTCATCTAATGTTAAGCTCAAAGATAATCTCCTTCTGGTTCCAAATTTTAATCAAGCAGACTTTGACAAAATGAGAAATCAACTTGCCCAGATAGATTGGAACAGTGAGTTTGCAAGATTAGATACATGTGAATCCTGGAATTCTTTTAAGACTATATTGAAAGCAGTTCAGAGTAGACACATACCATTTAAATATAAACGTAATATAAAAAACGATAGACCTCCCTGGCTTACACCAGAAGTTAGAAATGCCATCAAAACGAAAAGAGCTGCATTTAAGAAAATGAAGGAATCACCAATTGAGTCAAATAAGAGAAGTTACCAGAAGTAGGGACGAGGTTAAGAGAAGAGTCAGGGCAGCAAAAAGAGCAAAGGAAATAGACTTGGCAAGGAACTGCATTGCCGACAGCAAGATATTTTTTAGTTTTTACAAAATGAATAACGTTTCAAAAAGTATTGGTCCACTTAAAGTAAATGATATGTTGGTAAGTAAAGATATCGAAATGGTGGAATTGTTGAGTAATCAGTTCAGTTCCGTTTTTACAATCGAAGACCAAAGTGGTATCGCATTACTTCATCCTCCGCCAGTAACGGAGGATACTTTGGGAGAGCTGGGCAATATAAGTAGTGATTTAGTTAGAGCATATTTAAAAAAGATAAAACATAATAAGGCGGAGGGACCAGATACTATATATGCAAGGGTTTTAAAAGAATGTGGAAGAGAGATATCTGTTCCATTGGCTATAATATTTTCCAGATCACTAAAAGAAACAAAGATTCCACTTGACTGGAAGAGTGCAAACGTAGCTCCTATATTTAAAAAGGGGGATAAAAGTAAGGTATAAAATTATAGACCTGTCGGTCTTACCTCCTTAGTTTGCAAAGTACTGGAATCAATCATTAAAGATAAAATAGTAGAATATTTGGATGAATATAAAATCATTAGGGACACTCAGCATGGCTTCAGGAAGGGTTATTCGTGCTTGACCAACCTTTTGCAGTTTTTGGATGTGGCAACCGATAGTTTTGATAGGGCTTGATGTAGCGTATCTTGATTTTAGTAAAGCTTTTGATAAGGTTCCCCATAAAAGATTAGGATTACAACTGAAAAGCCACGGAATAACCGGCAAGACGCTTGATTGGATCGAGTTTTGGCTCTCAGGACGGCAGCAAAGAGTTTTACTAAATGGGGTTAAATCTGAATGGAGAGATGTGCGTAGTGGGGTGCCTCAAGGCTCCGTTTTAGGCCCATTGTTATTTTTAATATTCATAAATACAATCGAGAATGGTGTAGACAGTAAAGTGTTAAAATTTGCTGACGATCTTAAAGTTTTCAGGGTTATTAGGAGAGATAACGACCAGGATCTTTTCCAGTCGGATCTGGATAGGTTGGTTGAATGGTCAGAAACATGGCAAATGGAATTTAATATTAACAAATGTAAAGTTATGCATGTAGGCCGAGTAAAAAGAAGAACTTCGTACGAAATGGGGGGACAGGAGATGTCACAGACGGTAATGGAAAGGGACCTAGGGGTAATGGTTAACAGTAAGCTATCTGCATCTGACCAGGTAACCAAAGCTAGAAGAAAGGCGCTAAGGATGCTTGGTGCCATTTACAGGAATGTTTCTTATAAAAGTGCTGAGGTGATAACTAAACTTTATTGTGCATTTGTTAGACCACATTTAGAGTACTGTGTTCAAGCTTGGTCTCCAACGTATGAGAAAGATTGTTGGTTACTAGAAAGGGTACAAAAACGGGCAACGAAAATGGTTAACGGTATTAGTAATTTAGAATACGAGGATAGGCTTAACCCGGCAGTCACTGGGGTATATTCTGTAACACGACTCACTGGGGGGGGGGGGCTTTTTTTAGCCCCCCCTGGTATCTTCAGAACCAATGATCGCAGTGGGACGCGCAAGGCGGCATTCGAAAGCGCTCAATGAGAGAAGCCTAACGCAAACTTAAAAATGTCAAATTAAGGTCACATGTCAGGTCACGGTCAAGTCAAACGTCAAAATCGAGGTATTTGAGTTTATGGACAATACTTGCCATCCATGGCCTTCGATTACGCCTATAATCACCCAAAGTGATGTCAAAGGTATGATACATATCCCACATGAGCTAAAGTGAGATTGTTGGAAAAGAGCAAGGTCAAGGTCAGGTCACAAAAGGTTACTACACTCAAAATATCAACGAAAGTCATGCAGCACATGGTTTATGGATGCTTTTACGCGTAGAATTCGATAGTAGAAGTCATTTAACCACCTGACTTCATTTACGTGAAGTTAGTGTCAAGTTCAGGTCAAGTTCAGGTCACTGAAGGTCAAAATTTGAAATTGATAAATCGAAATAAAAAAGGCATGTTTCTATATCAGATTTATCTAAAGAAAACAGTGCTGGCATTTATTTGTCTGTATCCGGTCAATAAAATCCAAAAAACGCAATTTCAAAATCTGACGTCATGATTTACCCATACTTTATGTCATGAAAGTTAAAAAAATGATATAATTTTGAAATTTGGTGTGGTAGTTGCCCATATGTTGTTATCTGATATATATTCCGTTTTTTTCAATATCTTTCAAATATTTGATTTTGTGAGTATTTTTTCAAAAAAGTTTTTTTTTGTGAAAATTTTGGGTCAAAACCCAAATGTTTCGAAATTTCGAGATAGCCTGTTTGTAGCCCTTGCAATGTTCTACCTTTTAGCGTTTTTCGATTGCATTTTGCTTCATATGCGGCATTTGTAGGGCCTGGCAAAATTTAGCCGATTTTGGTGTAAAAATCGTGTTTAGTGACGTCACTAAATTCACTATATCTCAAATAAATTCTGACGAAATTTTTTAATTTTTTCTTATAATGTGTAAAAATGATGCCCGGATAGGTACTGAAAGTTTGGCGCCGATATCTGCATTAGTTATTGAGATATGCCTAATATTCCTAAGGGGGGGCTAAAAAAAGCCCCCCAGTGACTCGCGGGTTAAAACATTGGATATGTTCTCACTTAAATACAGAAGATTGAGGGGAGATCTCATTGAAGTTTTTAAGTTTGTAAATGGTCAACAGATTGGGTATTTAAAGAACTTGTTTGATTTTGATAGGGAGAAAAGAGGGCGAGGCCGTCAGTATAAACTTATTGTTAAACAAAGCAGGACTAGATTAAGACAGTCGTTTTTTCAGTAGAAGGGCTGTGAGCCATTGGAACAATTTACCAGGTGATGTAATCAGTGCAGCCACATTAGTTTCTTTCAAAGCTAGGCTCGACAAATATTTTGTGGGAAAGGGTTTTGTTTATAAATACTCCTGGGATTAGTCTTAGTTATAGTGATACACATATGTTGATGATGATTGGGGTTTAGGGGCGCTCCGACAACGAAGGTCACATGGCGCCAATATACACATATGTTAATATACATAAGAACATAACTAATTGAAATTGGTTCCTTACGAGAAAGGGATTATTTTGAGAAGGAAGATTGTGTATGTGTGGGACTAGTGAAATTTACAACGTTTGTATGGATTGAATGTCTTGTGAATGTAGATTGCTAAATTCTGAGGTTCGTGCGTGCAGGACGATGTAGTGTTAATGATGTATATGTACTGGATGTTAAATTCTGAAAATGGTTAGTGTGTATTACATGATATGGTGCCCTGCGAGGCAATGTATGTGGCCGTTCATGCCCGTTGTCACATGTGTGATGTTCACGTCCATGTGTGCCGTACAACCCAGGACGGGCCCACGAGGCTCTTTGTTGTACTGAAAATTGATGTCTTTATGTCTTGACCCGCGAGGCACTGGGGGGCTTTCTTATCCCCCCCCCCTATAGGAATATTGATAATATTTCAATAACTAATTCAGATATCAACGCCAAACTTTCCGTACCTTTTCGGGCATCATTTTTACACCTTTTGTTTAAAACTAAAGAAATTTCGTCAGATATTTTCCGAGATATATTGAATTTATTGACGTCACTAAACACTATTTTGACACAAAAATGAGCTAAATTTTGCCAAGCCGTACAAATACCACATTTGAAGCAAAATGCAATAAAAAAAACTCTAAAAGGTAGAATATTGCAAAGGCTACAAACCAGCCATCTATAAATTTCGAAAATTTAGGTTTTCGACACCAACGATTTCAACAACAAAATTTAAATGCCCACAAAATCACAATTTCAAAGATATTAAAAAACGGTATATATGACAGATAACGACATATGGGCAATACCATACCAAATTTCAAAATGATATGATCTTTTTTGACTGACATGGCATATATAGTATAGGTAAATCATGACGTCATATTTTCAAATTGCGGTTTTTTGTTTCTATTGACCAGATACAGACAAATAAATGCCAGTTCTGTTTTTGTTTTTTTTAGATAAAACTGATGTAGAAACATGCTTTTTTCATTTCGATTTATCAATATCAAATGTTGACCTTCAGTGACCTGAACTTGACCTGAACTTGACACTAACTTGACGTAAATGAAGTCAGGTGGTAACATGACTATCACTATCGAATTATACGCGTAAAAGCATCCATAAGACATGTGCTGCATGACTTTCGTAGATATTTTGTGTGTAGTGACCTTTTGTGACCTGGCCATGACCTTGATCTTTTCCAACAATCTCACTTTAGCTCATATAGGATATGTATCATACATTTTAGAGCTACTTGGGTTATTATATGCGCAATAGAAGGTCATGGATGGCTAGTATTGTCCATAAACTCAAATACCTCGATTTTGACGTTTGACTTGACCGTAACCTGACTTGTGACCTTAATTTGAAATTTTGAAGTGTGCGTTAGGTTTATATTATTGAGAGCTTTCGAATGCCGCCTTGCGCGTCCCACTGCGATCATGGGTTCTGAAAATACCAAGGGGGGGGGGGCTTACCCCCCCCCCCCCCCCCCGCAGTGAGTCGTGTTACAGAGTATACCCCAGTGACTGCCGGGTTAAAGCTTGACCCAATCAAATGCGAGCTGGTCTCAGCACGACTGTATGTAACCGTAGACAGGTGGCGCTCCCGCTAGTGATTAGCCTGAATAGATGGAGCTCGTGCTGTTCATGCCACACCTTTATTGATATTATTGGCATGTTTTTTTTTTGTATTATGGCCATGTTCCAATGGCATATAAGGAATGGGAGTTTGCGTGCCATTAATATATAAAATAGCACGTAAAATGACAAAATTTGAGATGTTTGGAGGCAGATATTTTTTTCACTTAATTGACACGTGCTTACACGTAAGAATAGCATAGCAAAAAATTAGAAACACGTTTGAGGAAAGGTATCCCAAAAAGTTGTACAATTTCGAAAACGTACTAAATTTTGACATGTTCGAAAATGAGAAAATCAACATCACCATGTTATAAAACAGCTCATTGCCATTCTAGTGACATAATACATATATATTGCTTCAAAAATAATCCCCGCCATATGTGCTGACAAAGATTGACCTGCACCGTGGCCTTACATAAATGTCCGAGGCAATATCTCCTGAACCACTGCTTGCATTGCAATACAACTTTTCACAGCTCACTTAAGCGCCCCAGGTTACCACAAATACCAATTTTGGCCATAATTGGTGAGATGACGGTGTCATTTTGCACTTCGTTTTTGTCGATTTGTCGTGGAATGCCCCAGCTACAAAAAGAAGACAATTGAGATTTGTTTAACAGAATCTAATTGCCCTACTTAATACTAGTAAACGTATTTCACACAGCATAGGTACTTATGTAAGGAAATTCATTCACGCGCTCCGCTGCCACCCAGCAGGCAGCATGAGACCAAAGTCTGCGACACTGCGTCTAAAAATATAAGTTACGTTGGTTGTGAATCACTCCAAAATAGGGTCAGACGCGCCAGTTTCCCTATCCCTACTGCTACCAAAATGCTAGCAAATAGAGGAAACACGAATGAGGCAAAAACAAATATATTTCTTTCGCAAGAAGTTATTTTTTTCGCTGGCAGTACCCATTTTCATCGCCATTTTCAGCGGATTTTGGGGGTGGTGCTAATTTCTATTGCCGCCCCTGTCCAGCTTGGAATGTGTGGGGGGGTCTTTTGTCCCTGTCGCCCCCTTTGGATCCGCCAGTGATTCCATACATCACCTATATTACTATTTGATAAGCGTCTGTCTGTCTGTCTGTCTATCTGTCTGGCTATCTGTCTGTCTATCTGTCTGTCTATCTGTCTGTCTATCTGTCTGTCTATCTGTCTGTCTATCTGTCTGTCTATCTGTCTGTCTATCTGTCTGTCTATCTGTCTGTCTATCTGTCTGTCTATCCGGCACCGCTCAGTTTATTCAGTTCAAAAGTCCCAGTTAATGTACGTGCTGTATTGGTGCGGATACCTCCATCCCGGAGTTGTCAACTAGCTATGCATAGGACATATGTGGCAGATGAGATAAGTCACCGACGCACCGGAGTTGGTGGGGCGGTGATCCCTTGACGGGTAATAGGTAATGATGTCCTATGCAGCTCCAGTTCCAGTCCAGTTAATTAACGTGCTGAATTGGTGCGGATGCCTCCATCCCAGTGAAGCCAGCTAATCGTCCAGCGGAGCGGACGGGTTAGCACTAGTAGGTACCTATACAAGGAAATTCACTCACGCGCTCCTCTGCCATCCAGCAGGCAGCAGGAGACCAAAGGCTGCGACGCGCGCTGCGTGTAAAATTACAACTTACGTTGGTTGTGATTCGCTGCAAAATAGCGTCAGACGCGCCACTTTCCCTATCCTTACTGTTACCAAAATGCTACCAAATAGAGCAAACACGAACGAGGCAAAAACATGACTTCTTTCTTTCACAAGAAATTATTTTGTCGCAGGCAGTACCCATTTTCATCGCCAGTTTCAGCGATTTTTTTTTGGAGGCTAATTTCTATTGCCGCCCCTGTCGAGCTTGGGATGGGGGGGACAAGGGCTCCGCCACAGGTTTGAAGTTGAGGGGGGGACGGGGACGTGGATTCATGAGCTCAACGAGATATAGGGCCGAGTATATGGGATACGGTGGAACCGGGCTCTGCACCTGACTGGCCCCTGAAACACTCCTTTGCCAGCACCGGGCCACTGTCTTGATAGGGCCTAACTAAGACCGGTCCCCTATCAGGAACGGGCCCGTGTTATCAAGAATTTGCAAATACTGGGCCCTCGTCCTGACCGGGCCACATATCACGCCTTTGCCAGCACCGGGCCCCTGCCACGATCGGGCCTGACCAAGACCGGGCCCCTACCCGGAACGGGCCTGTGTCACTAGAACGGGCCCGTATCAAGAATTTGCAAGGATCGGGCCTGTTGTGACCGGGCCCACATGTCACGTATTTGCCAGCACCGGGTCCCTGCCTCGATCGGGCCTGAACAAAAACGGGCTCCTATAAATAATTTGCAAGGACCGGTCCCTGTTGTGACGGGCCCTCGACCTGACCGGGCCCCATATCAGGCCTCTGCCAGCACCGGACCCTGCCTTGATCGGGCCCCTACCAGTAACAGGACCGTATAAATACAAATGTGAGGAGCGGGCCCTGTTGTGACCGGACCCTCGTCCTGACCGGGCCACATATCACGCCTCTGCCAGCACCAGGCTCCTGCCTCGATCGGGCCTCTACCAGGAACGGGCCCCTATCAGGAAGGGGCACGTATCAAAGAATTTGCAAGGACCGGGCCCTGTTGTGACGGGGCCCTCGTCCTGACCGGCTCCCATATCACACCTTTGCCAGCACCGGGCCCCTGCCTCGCTCGGACCTGACCAAGTCCGGCCCCTGCCAGGTATGGGCCAGAATACGGGTCCTTTTGATGCGTGCCACTCAGACATTTCTGGGGGGGGTCAGCTGACATTTTTGACCCCCCCCCCCCCCCTGCGTGCGCCACAGCCAACTTGCCTGGGGATACTCCCGCTACTTGCTGTGTCAGTGGTACCTAGAGACAAGGGCGTCGCCACCGTGGGGGGGGGGGGGGCTGGGAGCGCCCCCCCCCCTCCCCAGGATCGCTCCGGCCGTAGTCTGACCCCCCCCCCCCCCCCCCACACACAGATTCGCAGGATTTTAACATTAGCCCAATGGGACTGGCCCCCAAACCCATGGCTGCCCCCCCCCCCCCCCCCCCACATTCAAAATTTGGTGGCGCCGCCACTGCCTATAGAGAGGTGACTTGACTAAGTTAGCGTACTTTCCACTTCTAAAATAGCTGAGCGACTTATACATGCGCATTACTGCTAAGTTGCAGTGGCATGGCCCTGTTAATTAACCAGTCTACACAGGCACGTAGCCAGGATTTCGTCCGGGAGAGGGGACGCCTCGAAAGGGCCCCTTCCCAAGCGTTGAACGGGCCCCTTCCCAAGCGTTGAAAGGGCCAACCAACACGGATGAAAAGGCACGTTACAAGAATATATAATTCAGTATGGCAGGTATGGCATGGGCCATACCAACACTTTTAGGAGCTGGAGTAAGTAAAACGAGGAGTTTAGAACCAGGGATTTGGAGGGGATTTCAACTTTGGAACCAGCGACACCAGTTTGGAATCAGCTATACCAACTTCGAATATTTTTTTAGGCCCAAGCCCTGGAACCCTTAAAGGAATTGCGCTGCGGAGCGGCGCGAAAATTTTGAATCTTATGCCCTGGATATGCATTTTTTCCCTGTATGACATCGTCTTTTTTTGCGTTTAACAGTGCGGTAAAAAAGGCGATAAAGCGAAATATTTTGCCCAATTATATAGGAAAGTAGCAACACATAAATAAGACATTAATTCGCCGCGAAACGGTGCGAATTTATAATTTTGTTTTAACCCGTATACAATTGAGTGGTATTGCAATTGCGCCTAGGAGCGCCGCGAGAAAAAAAAATAGATAACTGTATTCTTACTGTTGAAGGTGCTTGAGGTGTGTATTGAAGCTTGAGGTGCTTGCAATTTGAGGGCAGTCATGTGCTCAAAGTTGGGGGGGGGATAAAAGACACTCTGTCCCCCAACTTTGAAGTTGGGGGGGACATGTCCCCCCCCCGGTGGCGGGGGCCATGGGTGGAGGGGGGGGGGTGCTTTTGCCCCTGCCGTTCCCCCTGAATCCGCCAGTGAAAGAAGAATACAAAACAACATCCCTGTAGGAACAGGTCCGTACACTAAAATGATCGATTTTATGATCGATCGATGATCGAGTCTAGAAAGTGTTGCTCTAGAATTTGGCATCAATAAATTGCCCGTTTTGCTATGCCAACCTCGCGGAACTGATCTTTCTCACGCAAACCATTGCCTGTCAAATTTCGACTTTTACGTGTCAAGGAAGAGCACTTCATACCCAAATAGGTATCCGTTTTGGGAAAACTAACGATTGTGCTTGAAGGCTGCTTTTGCCCATCCCTTTGCTTTACCAAATTGTCCTTCGCCGTTAATACAAACATAAAGTTTCTTCGGCGGATTAGTCGGTAAGGCTTACGCACTACATAGTACCGTATGCGTAGGTACTGCAGGTGACTAATCACTGCGCCATCTACAAACGCGATCTGCACTGAGAGTAGCCTGTCCTGTCGCGAGGTGGCGCGCAGGTCAGCGATGTGTGGAGTGTGCTTAGACATAAAGACATAAACACATAAAAGAAAAGTGCAACAAAGAGCCTCTTGGGCCCATCCGAGGTTGCACCCCCCCCCCCCCCCCCCCACCCCCCCCCCCCCCCCCCCCCCCCCTCCACCAGTTTCGCCCCTTCAAATCACCTTACTCTACCTGCATAAAAGAAGGCTAATCCCACGAGTATTTATGAACTAATCCCTTCTCTGTAAAGTATTTATCTAATCTAATTTTGAAGGAAGCAAGTGTCACTGCATCAGCGACATCCCCTGGTAGCATATTCCAATGTCCTACAACCCTTCTACTGAAAAATGACTGTCGTAGCCTAGTCCTACTTTGTTTCATAATGAGTTTATGCTGATGACCTCTACCTCGATTTTCCCTATTGAACTCAAACATACCCTTTAAATATCCAGAATGCTGACTATTTACAAATTTGAAGACTTCAATTAGATCTCCTCTTAGCCTTCTATATCTAAGTGAAAACATACCCAATTTCTTTAATCTATCTTCATAAGGTAAACTACCAAGACAATTAACCATTTTTGTTGCCCTTTTTTGAACTCTTTCTAACAACCAGCAATCTTTCTCATATGTTGGAGACCAGGCTTGTACACAATACTCCAAATGTGGTCTAACGTATGCACAATACAGTTTTGTTATTACCTTTTCACTCTTGTAGGAAACATTTCTGTTAATGGCCCCTAGCATTCTAAGTGCCTTTTTCCTAGCTTCTACAACCTGGTCTGACGCTGATAGTCTATTGTTTACCACGACACCTAAATCTCTTTCCTTTTCAATCTGCTCCATTTTCTGCCCACCCATTTCATACCTATGTTTACTGCTAACCCGTCCAGCGTGCATAATCTTACATTTACTCAAATTGAATTTCATCTGCCATGCTTCAGACCACTCAACTAGCTTGTCCAGATCTGATTGAAAAACATCCTGATCATGTTTTCCTCTAATAATCCTGACAACTTTTAGATCGTCTGCAAATTTCAAGACTTTGCTGTCTATACTGTTCTCAATTGCATTCAAAAATATTATAAAAAGCAATGGGCCCAGGACTGAGCCCTGTGGAACCCCACTGAGAACCTCCTTCCATTGTGATTGGCACCCATTCAATATAACCCTTTGCTGGCGTCCTGAAAGCCACGTTTCTATCCAATCCAGAATCTTGCCCCTGATCCCATGAATTTTAAGTTGCAACCCCAGTCTTGTATGGGGGACTTTGTCAAATGCTTTACTGAAATCAAGAAAAGCTACATCTAGCTGTTTACCCTGATCAAAGCTATCTGTTGCAACATCCAAAAACTCCAGAAGATTAGTTAAACAAGAACGGCCCTTCCTAAAGCCATGCTGTGTATACTTGATGAGTTCATTTTGCTCCAAGAATTCAACAATCTTATCTTTGATGATTGATTCAAGCACCTTGCAGACTAATGAGGTCAGACTAACTGGTCTATAGTTTTCCTCTTTACTTCTATCTCCCTTTTTATGAATAGGAACAACATTTGCTCTTTTCCAATCAAGTGGAATTGTACTATTTATGGAATTTTACTATATTTTACTATCTAGCTTGTCAGAGAACGGCCGCCTCTCTTGGCCGTAAGAGCTGCTCTTGTGGGCCATTAATTATTAGAGGCCCGGCAATTATTTCAAAGTGGGGGAGGGGGGAGGAGGGGGGGGATATTTTTACAAGCCATCCATTTTTCTTTGCGATTTTGCCTATCATATTTTCAGCTGCAGAGTTCGAAACCCGGAACTGATTGGGTTCCAGCTGTGTCCGGAACACCGGAAGGGGGGCACATCTCTCCGCTCCTGTTCTCTCTCTACGTGAACGACCTGCCCACCGTCATCTCCACCAACTGTTTGCTTTTTGCTGACGATTTGAAATTGTTTCATGAGATAAAGTCGAAAACGGATGTCCTTGTCCTCCAGCAGGACCTAAACGCAATGACGCGCTGGGCGGCCGACTGGAAACTGAAACTCAATGCTTCAAAATGCAAATCTTTCAAAATTATTCTGAAACGTGACTTCATTCAATCATCGTACTCATTTGATGGCATAGCTCTGGAGAACGTCAAGTCCATTCGAGACTTGGGTGTCGTTCTCGACCAAAAGCTGACCTTCGCAGATCATGTGAACTGAATCGTCACCAAAGCCAATCGAGCACTAGGTCTGCTCATTCGGACATTCCAGTCGGCCTCCCCCCGGTGTAAGCTGGATAAGCAAGCGGCTCTGGCTGCTTATAACGCCAATGTTCGGTCGATTATTGAATACTGTTCAATCATATGGAGTGGTGCAGCCAGATGCCATCTCGTTCGCGTGGAGAGGGTGCAGCATCAATTTTTGATGTGGCTTGCGCGTCATATGGCGTTCGATGGACCGTCTCTCGCATACTGTGATCTGCTGTCAGCATGCAATGTATCTCATTTAGGAACTCGGCGTGCGCAGTGTGATGTTCTATTTTTGTGCAAACTATTCAAAGGCTTGATCTCATCATCACACCTTCTGGAGTGCTTCAAGCTCCATGCGCCAACAAGGCAAACTAGAATCGCGACAAGATCACTGTTCGATGTGCCATTCGCCAGAGTGATAACTGTATCGTCCGGACTGTTTGTGCGCATTCCTTGTATCGTCAACGATTTTCTAGGTTTTTCGCCAAGTTCCGACATTTTTTACGATACGCTAGGGCAGCTGAAACGGCAGATCTTGGCGTATGCATCAACTGTGAGACCCACCATGTGACGCATCATCGATGTAAGGTTGTTCCGGTTGGGAAGTTGTATGTGCAATGTGCATACCTGATTGTTGATTTGACTTCACCTGTAATTGGGCACATGCCTTGTTGTGTTTCGGTTCGTTTCGTCTAGGTCGCGGAAAGAGTAAACACTCGTGCCAGATATAT
Organism: Chirona hameri; assembly: GCA_036785665.1. Classification (NCBI taxonomy): domain Eukaryota; kingdom Metazoa; phylum Arthropoda; class Thecostraca; order Balanomorpha; family Balanidae; genus Chirona; species Chirona hameri. Next base: position 15,258 of record JAXIVJ010006699.1, on the reverse strand, counting down.
TGCTGTGCCGGACATAGGGACGCAACTGACGCTGAGGCGCCCGTGACCCCGCCCGGCGTCCCTCGAGCCAGACAATGCCCTCTGGGTATGCGCCGGCAGAGGCGCGCTCAGGGACGGAGCTGGCGGTCGCGAGACAGGGGCGACTCCAGGCAATACAGTACGGGGGGTTAGGCTACAACATAACACCTCCCCCAAGACGATGGCTTAATTGCAGAGAGTAAATCGTCTTTTAACAAAGTACGCGCACAGCGAAACAAAGACGGCGACAACACTAATCGCAGTACGTGGTGGCGCCCCAACGAACTGTCAGGCGCTGGGGCGGCCGCCGTGAGCGGCAGCTGCGGCGTGGCGCCGGCGGTGCCGCTGCTGCTGGCGCTGCTGCCGACGTCACTGCTGCTGGCGCCGCTGCTGACGTCATCGCTGCTGGCGCCGCTCGGGGTGCGTCAGCTACCTGTCGGCCGAGGGTTTGGCGATCGGCGGTTGCGGCCGCCGGCGCTCCGGTGTCGATCAGGGGCCGGTACGGCCGCAGGAACCGCCGGTTCCGCCAGTATACCCGGCCACTCGCCGTCTTGACTAGGTAGGTACGGCGTTGGCCGATACCGACGATGATACCTGTCCGGTCCCAGCGACCGGTGGCGGTGTCCTGGAGATCTACACGGGCGCCGATCTGCAGTTTAGAGAGCCGGCGCGCTGACGCATCGTGGTAGCGCGCCACCTGCTCCCGAGTCGCGGCGGACTTGGCCTCGCACTCTGCTGTTGCGCGCTGCCACTCGGGCGCGAATGCCCGGTGGTGTGTTGGCACACCCGACCGAATCGGGTGCCCCAACAGAACCTGGGCTGGAGACCTGCCGTCGGCTCTCGGCGTGTTCCGGAGCTCAAGAAGTCCCTCGCTCAGCTGCTCATCGTCCAGCCGGCCTTGAGAAGACGCGGTGAGAATCAGCTTCTTCACCGCTTTGACGGCGGCCTCCGCGTGGCCGTTGGACCGCGGATACCGCGGTGATGACACCTCGTGCCGTACCTCCCAGCGGCCCAGAAACCGGCGCAGGGTGCCCGACGTAAACTGCGGGCCACCGTCGGTTCTGATCACGACTGGGACGCCCGTCTGGGAAAACAGCATCCGCAGCTCTTTGGTGAGGCGCTCGGCCGATGCAGTCCGAGGGCAGATGGTGATATACGGCCAGCCGGAGAGTCGGTCCGCGTACACGAGGTACGTCTGTCCGGCGACGTGGAAATAATCCGCCGAGACCGACTCGAACACGCGGCTCGGCCGATCATCCTCACGCCACAGCGGCTCGTTGGCGTGACTGGGCACCAACTGCCTGCAGCGCGGGCATGATGAGACCACGTTGGTGACGTCACGGTCGATGCCCGGCCAGTATACGCAGAGGCGAGCGCGGCGCTTCGTCCTCTCGATGCCCTGGTGCGACATGTGCAGGCGGGTGAGGACGCCTCGGCGGAGACTGACGGGGATCACCAGCCGAGGGCCGTATACGATGAGGCCGTCGTCCAGGGCCAGCATGCTGCGCACGCCCCAGTACGGACGGACGGCTGGTAGCACCTCGTGCCGGTGCTCCGGAAACCCGTGCAGAATGGCCTCTCGCAGAGCTTCGTACTCAGGATCGTGGGCGGGCGGCGGCTCGGATTTTCTCCAGACTGGGATCCACGAGCGGCGCCAGACGCACGCCATCCTCTGCTTCCCGCTCCAAATGCAGAGCTGCGACGACGGCAGCGTGGAGCGGGTCCTCAGCGTCCTCCGCCGCCAGGTCGTCGGCTGTCGGGTCGCTGGTCGGAGCGCGTGACAGCGCATCCGGTATCTGGTGGTCGGATCCTTTCTGCCAGCTGGCGGTGAAGCAGTACGGAGTCAGTTTTTCGCGCATCCGCTGCAGCCGGGGGTTTTCGATCTCACTCAGCTGCTTCTGGTTCAGGATCGGTACCAGCGGACGGTGATCGACGACCAGGGTGAAGGACGGCAGTCCGGCGAGGTAGTTAAGGCACTTCCGGCATGCCCACAGGCAGGCTGCCAGCTCGATTTCCACGACCGCGTACCGCGACTCAGTGTCGGTGAGAAATCGCGAGCCACACTGCACCAGCCGCCAGGTGTCGCCGTGTCGCTGGAGTAGTGCGAAGCCGAGGCCTCGCGTTCGGGCGGCGTCCGTCTGCAGCATCGTCGGCAGACTCGGGTCGAAGAACGCCATGACCGGCGGAGCAGCCAGTACCGCCTTGACCCGCAGGAAGGCCGCCTCGTGCTGCGCTGTCCAGCACCAGATGTGACGCACCTTCAGTAGGTCTCTGAGCGGCTGAGCGGCGTGGGCGAGCTCAGACGACAGACCGCCGAGCTGGTTAGTTAGTCCCATGAACGACCGCAGGTCAGTGATGTTCCTCAGGTCTCGGGAAGTCTGCGATGGCTTTCAGCTTCTCCCCGTCGGAAGTGTAGCCGTCAGACATGATGCGGTAGCCACAGTAGTTGACTTCGTGCCTGGCGAAGACGAACTTCTTCGGGTTTAGCGTGATGCCGCGCTCGTCACACCGTTGTACAACGGCGATGACGTGCGCCAGATGCTCCCGGTAGGTGGCATCGTACGCCAACAAGTCGTCCACGACTTTGACGGTGTTAGGGATGTCGCCGAGGGCCTGATCGCCGCGGCGATTGTACTCGTCACCGGCAGACACACATCCCTGTGGCGCCCTCAGGAACTTCATGCGTCCCCAGGGCGTGATGAAGCATGTCAGGTCTTGACAGTGCTCGGCGAGTGGGACCTGAAAGTACCCCATGGCGGCGTCCAGCGTAGTCATCCAGCGACTGCCGGCATGGATGTCCGCCACGGCGTCGTGTGGTGGTCGCACTGGGTAGGTAGGCCGCTTCACGAAGCGATTCAGGCGAGTCAGGTCGACGCACAGTCGAACTCCAGACGGCCGCTTAGCGACGGCGACCACCGGATGACACCACTCTGTGTAGTAGTCGACCGGTGCGATGACGCCTCGAGCCTGAAGTTCATCGAGCTGGGCCTTGATGTCCGCCCTCCAGGCGTACGGGATAGGACGCGCGGCGGTGACGGCTGTTGGAGTCGCGTCCTCGCGCAGCTCAATCACCATCATCCCGCCGTCCATCTCGCGCAGCGGGCCGTCAGTACTGAAGACGCGCGGGTACTGGGCCACGATCGTGGTTGCGTGAGCTGCTACGGTCTCTTCAGACGGGTCCGCGTCGCTGGACCATGTAGGCAGGCCTCCGGCTGGTGGCACGTCTCCGTGTCCGCCGGGCTGGGCCGGCTGCGCCGCTGTGCTCCGGGCGCGGCCGCTACCCGTGAGTGGCGCTGCGGTCGCGGCTGTGTCAGCGGCTGCCACTAGGGGCGCTGTAGTCGCTGGTATAGATGTCGCCACCGTCTGGACTTTCTCTGCCGGAGGCGTGATGTGCTTGATCTGCGCTGGGAAGTCGGCTGGCAGTATCCCCAGGGCGACTGAGTCGAACCAGCTGATCAGCATGCCCGTCAGCTCTCTGATGACGTAGACAGTGACGTCGACAGAGCGACCGCCCAGTTTCAGCGTTCCACAGGACGCTCCGAGGCAGTCGAGTGGGCGGCGTCCCACGGCGGTGAAGTTCGTCTGTAGGTCCTCCTTCAGCCGAGAAGTGTCGATGCCGATGGACTGAGCGACGTCACTGCCCATGACTGTCGCCTCAGCTCGGAATCTGGCGTGCACTGCAGCGTGCTGTTTCCGGCCGGATGACACAGATGAGCCTTGATCGTAGGCGTTGGACGGGTGCAGACGCCACTGATGTACACGTCCGAGATGACGCGCTGGACGCTTCGCCGTGCTGTGCTGACCGTCCTCTCTGCGCTGCAGATCACGGTCAGGGTCCGGGTCGGTGCAGCGGCAGAAGCTGGTCCCGTGCGGGCGGCCTGACGACACACCACCGCATAGTGTCCGCCTTGCACATGTGTGGCACGTGGCGCCAGCGGCGCGGCACGTGGCGGCGTCAGAGTGCTTGTCGCGACCGCAACCGCTGACACTGGCCTCCGGCCCGGGCGACTGGCCGGATGCGTCGCGCGATCGCGGGCCGCGCGATCTGGTGCGAGCTCTCCGGTAGGCTGAAAGTCGCGCCACGGACTGGCCCGCGGGGCCGCGGATGTCGGCACACGTGGCACGCGCGTTCTCAGACGCGCGGCAGATGTCAACAGGCACGCTGAAGGGTGATGTCGGGGCTCCTCTAGCATCCGCCTCACTGCTTCTTCGTCACGCGCGCCGCACACCACCCGGTCGCGGAGCCGATTGTCCATGCACTGTTCGCAGAACGCGCAGAACGACGCGATCTCCTTCACGCCACACAAAAAGTCATCGAAACACTCTCCCGCCTCCTGCGCACACGAGTAAAAGTCACGACGGTCCACGAGTACGTTGCGCTGCTTCCGCAGATGCTTCTCTATGGCAGACACGATATTTGCCAGGGATGCGTCGTCGGCCACGTCAGAGCGTATCTGATCACACGGTGCCAGTCTCGTCCAGGAGGCTGAGAAGCGCGGCGCGCTGGCCTGCGACGGGAAGCGTGGAGGCTCCGGTAAGCATCATGTAGCCGTGCAGCTTCTCCTTCCATACGGCGAAGTCACGCAGCGACGCGAGGAGGTCAGGTACGGAGCTGGGGTCGTGGAGGCTGGCATCCTGACTGTGGAAACGGGCGGCGGCTGCGGACCCTGGGTCCTCAGCGCCCGGACCCATCACGCAGGAGGCTGACGGCTCATCAGCCGCTCCAGCATGCCAGCGAGGCGCTCTTCCCGCTGAGCGGAGAGTTCCGCCTGCTGAACCAGCAGGGCGGACAATCTGTCCAGGTCACTCATCGCACTGATGATACGCGGCACAGGCTAATCACAGACACGGCCACTGCTCGCAACACTACACGACCGCGCCATGTTGTGTTCGGTTCGTTTCGTCTAGGTCGCGGAAACAGTAAACACTCGTGCCAGATATATTGCTGTGCCGGACATAGGGACGCAACTGACGCTGAGGCGCCCCGTGACCCCGCCCGCGTCCCTCGAGCCAGACAATGCCCTCTGGGTATGCGCCGGCAGAGGCGCGCTCAGGGACGGAGCTGGCGGTCGCGAGACAGGGGCGACTCCAGGCAATACAGTACGGGGGGTTAGGCTACAACATAACATTACCTCAGAGTTGGTGGTCAGTTGGTGATTGAATACAAATACAGAAAAATACAGAAAAACCCCTGCTCTCACAACTGCTAGGTATCAAGACGGCGGCTAAAATACAAAGTTCTTGAATTTCAAAATTCGTGCTTAACCTCGCCGGGTAGGGCAAAATCACTACGTGTTCGGGTAGGGGGGTACCATATCATATCATATCATATCATATTTTCAGCTGCAGAGTTCGAAACCCCTGCTCTCACAACTGCTAGGTATCAAGACGGCGGCTAAAATACAAAGTTCTTGAATTTAAAAAGTCGTGCTTAACCGTCGCCCGGGTAGGGCAAAATCACTACGTGTTCGGGTAGGGGGGGGGGGGGGTACCATATCATATCATATCATATCATATATTTCGGAACACATCCATTAAATGGGTTTTCAGTTTTCCACGTCAAATAACATAGATGTAAAAACATATCGCCCACGCATTAAATGATGCACATCAACCCTCAAGATACACACAATGCAAGTTTAAAGAACATCATTGAGACACTTTTTAAAATAGCCAAAGTGGGCCTGAAGCCCTCACATTCAGCGGCAAATCATTCCACGCTCTGATGGCTCTGATGAAAAACGAGCGCCTGGCGAACTCAGTGCGTGCGCGCGGCACCTCCAGCTGCCCGTCGCTGGTAGCCCTGGTTGTGCGCGTTGATACATCGGAGCGACTGATACGATGGTACGATGGACTGATACGATGGTACGATGGACTGATACGATGGTACGATGGACTGATACGATGGTACGATGGATGGTAGATGGTACGACCCCCCCCCCCCCCTCCCCCCCCCCCGCCTTAGCGTTTCGCCCCTAATTGAGCTAGAGCTTCGAGACAAAGACGAGCGTGTTGCTTGTGACGAGAGGAAGCCGCTGATATCCGATTTGAAGGTCTTGGGTCATTAGGTGACCTCTGAGGTAATGTCAATGACCGTGCCCCTCCGGCCAGTGACCGCGCCCCTCCGGCCAGTGACCAAGCCCCTCCGGCGAGTGACGGCGCCCCTCCGACCAGTGACGGCGCCCCTCCGGCCAGTGACGGCGTCCATCCAGCCAGTGACGACGCCCTTCCGGCCAGTGACGGCGCCCCTCTGGCCAATGCAACAATGAAATTGATGTAACATTTTGGGAGATAATGACGTTTTAATGACGTCATGTCATGGCATTTTGGGTGGAAAAACGATAGATGTTTGAACAATCGTAGAAAATAAAGTGTTGAGGCAAATTACAAATAAAAAAAACGTCAAAAGAAAGGAAATGACATTCTCTTCAAAATAGCTATTTCAGATTTGGAAATGTTGTGTTTTTGATGCCCCCCCCCCCCCCCCCCCCCCCCCACCACCCCCACCAAAAATCAGGAAAAAATCCACAAAATATTTGTTTTGTGAATTTCTTAAGCTCGAATATCAAAATAAGGTGACCGTCCAAATCCGCGGGAAAGAAATGGGGGTACCTTTTTGCCACAAAAAGATCCCCCACGAAGAGAGGCTGGATCCGCCAGTGGGCCCCCTTGGAGTTTTTGGCGATGGCGCCCACCTTGAGCGATGGCACCTCTGATCGCCGAGTTGCCACCCCAGTCAAATTCCCTTAAAATACGCCCTGCGGCATGGTGTACTAGGAGCGGCGGCGGGGATCGTTCCGGAAGGACGACTGCTGCGAATGACTTCGGCGAGCCCTCTGTCAGGAGCCCATGGACCGCACCGCAGTGGTCTGCGATAATGCTCCAGTCCACACTGACCTGGAGACCGTCCCAGCAGAGCCGGAGTTCGAGGGCGTGGAGATCATCCGCACCGCTCCCTACAGCGCGCCTCTCAACACCATCGAGGTGTGCTGGTCGGCCATGAAGGCGGCTATGAAGAGAACCATGGCGTCCGGCTTCCACGAGGCGATGGTGACGGAGGCCGGGGTGACCCAGACGGAGCACCGGCTTCGCTACCTCGAGCGCCACATCGATGCCGCCATGCCGTGCATCACACCCAGCATGTGCATGCACGCATGTAACCACGTGCAAAAACAAATGTTGGATGAATGGCACTGCTCTCGCGAATCGCGATGGGCGTGTGAACTGCCGTCGATATCTTCCGATACGTGTTATATTATACGTTATTGTTCGATATCCGCGGAAGATCTACCCTTTCTATTGAAAAGACTGTTACAGTCCACCATTCTGTCTATTGACTTTTCCATGATGATTTTCACATGTGGTTGGGGAGGTAACAAGTTGTACCATGTTGATCGCCATTTGAAAATACAATCAAAAGCGGTTGTATTGGTATTTTATTATGAATTTCCTTAATGAGTTCAGACAACTGTTCACGTACCGGCAATCGATTGATACACCACCGGGCCTCGAGTTCGCGAATCCTACAGCCACATATACGTTTTAAACTGCATTTACACTACATTAATATGCAATTCATTTATTTTAAATTGGTCTTCGACCGTTTTATTTCGGTATTCAGCTATTTTTAATTGGTCGTCAGTTGTTTTAATTTGGTCGTCAGTTGTTTTAATTTGGTCTTCAACTGTTTTAATTTGGTCCGAAAAGGTGTAGTTTTTCCAACTTCCCTCTATATTACCATAGGAATGACAAAGCAAATAAAGTAGCATGTTGGTTACCAAAGACTCCGAAACGTGCAATGATAATTTGTCCCATTGATCATTAATACCTATGCATAATGCAATACAATACATGCTCGATTCATCAGGTATTTTTTCTAGAAGAAACGGCCGATATCAATGTCAGTTCCCTTTCTTTCATAGTTATTTAAAAGCACATATAGGGTAATGTGGGGCAAGATTAGATGTTTTTTGCTGAAAATCTCGTTTCCTATTTGACGGAGGCGGAGAGTGATGGCATTTTCACATAGTTTGTAGATTTGCCTTGTATTCAGCATCGGCTAATTCTATACCTTCTTCATTTAATAAGTTTGTAGGCGACGATTTCCAAAAGACCTGAAAAGGGGGCGTCTTGCCCCACCCTCGGGGTCAGACGCCCCGGACCATGGGGCAAAACGCCCCCATCTCCTCGAACTCGGCTCCTATGGAGAGTAGGCGACCCCCCCCCCCCAAAAAAAACGTTCGATAGCTCGTCGGAATTCATATCGAAACTATTTCGCAGTTGTTTGGCTCAGGTCAATACTTAGGTCAACAGAGGTCATGAAAGGTCAACCATGGGAACTCCTGGAATCTGTCTTAGATTTCCCTAAATATCTCGGGAACTATGATAGATGGGAACAAACGGAAACAAAACAATCAAAAGCTCTTTAAATATACACTCGCTGGGCCTACGTCTATTTTTTAGATCAGGTCAATAGTTTAGGCACAAGAGGTCATTCATCAATGATTACGCAAGACGCCCCTCTTGCCCCAAGACGTTTTACCCCATTGCGTGCTTTCCATGAAAAGTAAGCCAAACCCCAAAACGAGCATGAACCCAGAAATGAGCAATAGACCTTGTCATACTCAGATTATGATCATTCAGTTGGCTTGAATTATCTGGAAGAAAAGTGTCGAGAGGAAGAATTGGCCCATTTTAGCAATGATAAAAAAAGATAAAAAACGTTCCCAAAACAGACTTTTACATATATCTCTGGAAAGCGCCGCAGATATTATGTCTCCTTTTATGAGACATAATATCTGCGACGGTTAACGGTTAATCTTCAAAAATGACTGAGTTATGACCTTTAAATGATAAAAATCGACCACCTCTCACAGCATTACTATGCATAAAAAAACACATTTCCGTTTTTGCTTTTTACTTCTATTTACATGGAACAAACAATGTTCTAAGGTCATTTTTCGCGTTCTAGACGAAAAAACAAAACATAAACATGTGTTACAACGCCTAATGACCGTAGTCTGCAGTTTGACCTCGTGACCTCGGATGACCTGGACCTGACCGAAAGTCATAAACAGCTTAGAAAGGTACTTAGGAGTGTCAGACACATGAATCATACCGATTTATCGACTGCTTATGCGTTTAATATCGCAATTTTGCGCTACAATTCCATCCATCGAGACAATTCCATCCACCAATTTGTTCAACGTTCAAAAGTGACAATACCTTAGATCATTTCTACGAAATACCAAGTGCATTGGCAACCAAAGTGGAAAGCAATTTTTTAGCACTTTTTGTGAATAGAAAAAAAGATGTCTGAGCTAATTCAAATGCACAACAGTTGGCCGGCTGACCTTGGCCGGGGCGGACGCGCGTTGAGTCGCTCCGCGCGCGAGTCTGCCGGGCGAGCGAGCCCGGTCAGCAGTGATTGTGCCGGCCAGTGATCTTGGGCTAGCATAGCCATGACCAAAAAGCGGAAAGCGTGCTCCCCGACACAGGAGGAGCAGAGTGACATGTGTGCGGAGCTGAAAGGGTTCATTGTGCAGGAGAACGCAAAGTGCGTCAAAGAAATAAAGGACTCAAACGCCATACGACTGGTGGCTATCGAGGAATCGCTGTCGTTTTCTATGGACGCTTTAACGGCAGTATCCGATCGACAGAGAACAGCCACCAGGGATATTGTGGAGCTGCAAAGGGAGACCGCAGAGCTGAGAAAACGACTGCTTCAGATGGAGTTGAACGAGGACAGACAGGAGCAGGAGAGGAGGCTGGTCTGCCTCGTGTTCTCCGGGCCACAGCTCCAGGCTTATTCTCACCGAGAGGAAGCTTTTAAGCTTATACGGTCAATGGTACGGCAATACCTTAAGCTCGATTTAGACAACGCTCAGGTTAAGACAGGGATCAGAATGAGAAACGGCAAGATTCTGATCGAATTTACCTCGGCTGCTCCCGGCTCAGACAGAGATATTCTGTTTCGAGCAAAATCAAAGTTGAGGGGGTCTGAGCTCTACATCGATGAGTCTTTGACCCCCGCAGACAAGCGATCTTCTCCGACCTGCTGCAACTGAAGAAAGAAAGACAGATTTTCTCTGTTTTTACCAGGTCCGGAAACATCTTGGTGTGCAGGTCACGTGACTCGGCGCCGCTCAGGGTCGCGGACCCGGAGGCGGTGCGGCGGCTGTCTTGGTCAGCTGACCCGGGCGGTGCCGCCGCGCCCCGCCGCCCAGCGCAGGGGCGCGCTCAGGTGGGGGACAGAGGCGCGCCACCGGGCTCGGCCGGTGGGAGGCAGGTGCGAGAGCACACGCCGGCCGGAGTCGCTGGCGCGCTATCCGGCATCCACCGCGAAATGGAGGTGGAGATGCGTACCCCGACCGGTGACTCTGGCGTGTCGCCATCTCAGCGCGGCTCCTGGCCCCGGCACACACACGGAGGCGGAGGCGCCGCGGGCACTCCGGGGCGTACGAGCCCTGATGAATCAGCGAGCAACGGACGGCCCGCATCCTCGCCTGTATCATCGCTCATAGACTGCACCCGTGAGCCGGTGAACTTGGTTCACCTGTCGGCCCCTCTGCTGGAAACGCCGACTGCAGATGCCGCGACGACTGGTCGGCCGGCCGACGGCGGTCGGGGACTCGCCGGGGCTAGCGGCGGACGCGGGTCTCCTGCGATCTCCGCGGCTACCGCGGCCCGGCTCTCCGAGGCTGGGTGGCTGGAGCCGCCCCTGCCGATGGCGACAGAGGTCGCCTCACCACCCCTGGCCGCGCCTGCGTCCGGGGAGCGGCGGGCTGTGCGGGAAGCCTCGGTGAGTGCGGAGGGCTCGGTTTTGCCATCTGGTGGTTGCCGAGAGAAAGCGACTGGAGCGCAGCCGGCGGGAGATGGTGCCAGTGGCGGGGCGCTCCGACCCGGTTTCTCTCCGGGTAGCTCTGTGCCGGGCGTGGGGGGGGGGCAACGTGGTGGTGGGGTGACCGGGAGAAGTGCTGCCCGGGCGGGGGACGTCCGCGGATCGTCGGGTACTGGGCGACAGAGCTCTGGTGGCTCCGGTGCAGTTCGCGACTCGTCTCGTTCTAGGGACATCAGATATTTTTTTCTAGTGCGGGGAGTAACGAGCTATGTTCATGATTCTCCTTTCTGTACTGCAAGTGTCTATTATGTTGTCGCGATTCAGGATTCTGTTGTTAGTGGGCGACGGTAGCTTTATGCAGATCAATACTGGTACACCCACACCCACACCCACACCCACACCCACACACCCACACCCACACCCACACCCACACCCACACCCACACCCACACACACACACACACACACACACACACACACACACACACACACACACACACACACACACACACACACACACACACACACGCACACGCACACGCACACGCACACGCACACGCACACGCACACGCACACGCACACGCACACGCACACGCACACGCACACGCACACGCACACGCACACGCACACGCACACGCACACGCACACGCACACGCACACGCACACGCACACGCGCACGCGCACGCGCACGCGCACGCGCACGCGCACACACACACACACACACACACACACACACACACACACACACACACACACACACACACACACACACACACACGCGCGCGCGCACGCGCACGCGCACGCGCACGCACACGCACACGCGCACGCGCACGCGCACACGCGCACACGCAGTATTGATAACTACGCTCTCCTTGCGGCAGAGGCGTTCGGAGATGGCTCTCACGGAGGAACTCCAATGAACATGGCAGAAAAGGAGGACTAAGACCCCCAGCTGCCCTCGGATTCTGGTGCTGGGCCGGTGTCGTCGCCACGCAGAGTACCGGTACCGTCGCTAGGATCGGTGTCCGGGGATGATTCACCGGACGGACGGACTCCAGACCTGACAGGGGATGATTCACCGGACGGACGGACTCCAGACCTGACGGGAGCCGATGAGCAATCGGATGCTGGTGCTGAACCGGTGCCGTCGCCACCCAGCAGGCCACACGACAGGAGCCTGGCGGGCCGGCGGAGAAGGGCGCCCCAGCGATACAGTCCACCAGGGATATGCAAATCATGAGGTACGTAAGAGTTCAGTCAGGCATGTGACTATGATGACGTGGAATATCTTAATATAATAATGATATGTGCTTGATAAAAACGCCATGGAAAGGGAGTGCAATCGCGTTTAAAGCTGAGAAAGGAAAGGTTAAACTTATTTGGGAGTCATGCGGCAGAACAGTTTCTTGTGAGGTAACTCATAACCTGGGTTATCATTCGGCAGCGCCAGGTGTTCTCTCGCCGGTCGAATGCTGACCCGCCTCGGAGCCGACCGAGGCGCCCGTGTTCATCCGCCGCCCGGCTTTCTCCTTCCAGCCGGAATCGGAACGGCCTGCTACGCCGCCGCCGCCGCCCGGCCCGCGTTGTCGCCGCCGCCCTCCGCCCGGCCTCTTTTGACCGCGTTCAGCCCGCCACCGCAGGCTGCCGTTCAGTACTCCTCAGCAGCCGCCACGTCCGCAACCGGGCCATCCCAGTCCTCCGCTCTTCAGCAGCGTCCGGCCCAGCGGTGCCCATCCCTTTCAGCAGGTCAGCTTCGAGTATTGCTTTAACAGATGTAGGATCAGCGGCGAAGACGAAGATTTCCTGTGTTGTACCACAGGCGTGTCTCGACTCCTAGTCTGATTAACCTTTGTGTTATGTTCACATATCGTACTGCACCGGACACGCCCGAACGAGGTTTTCGTATGAGTTTGTTTAGCTGAAATGTTGCGATCACTTTGTTTCCCAAATGTAACCGCTGTACGTATTATGACCGTCATAGTGTTGCCAAGTCTTTCCGATAGTGATAAGAGTTGGCTTATATAGGAAACAATGCTTGTATTTGTAACACTCATTTGTCATCCAGTATCATGTTTTCACACGCTAGCGGTGGAGAGGCATGCATTATTGTCTACATTTACGAGATACAACGTTCAGCGATGATTGCGCCTCTACATTTGTCCACACATTGTCGACTTTTGAATACATGCGAACATTTTTTTACAAAAATTGTGTTATTATCAAACTCGGGCCGTTTTCTTAAAATGTTGTATTAAAATAAATGAAACACTCAGAAACAAGGGAGGGATATAGACGAAATAACTTGCAACACAATAGTGCTGCGTACTTGGGTTCAAAAGGAAGGGCATCTGGGGTCCTTACACATGTCCGCTCAAAGTGGCGACGGCCTTTACACACTAAAGGATTTCTTCCAGCTGTTTGTAGCCGACGTAGTGGCCGGCTGGATCCGGCCACTTTGAGCGGATGGCGGCCACGACACAGGCTGGTACGACGCGCCGTTGCCCCTTCCGAGCCGCCCCCAACTGCAAAGAAATAATGCATGAACGCTTAGCTAAGTAAACACCCGACGCAACAGCTTGGTGTACTGTATGTATATCTAGTTGAAGTGTTGCTAACGAAAAAATGGAAAACTTTACCCCAAAATGTGTTGAAGTCACAGGCACGTAGCCAAGGGGGGAGGGCGCTGCCAGACTGAACGAGCCCCTGGGCAGATCAGAGAGGCTCCTGAGCATGTCGGTAAGGCGACAAAGCAGCCAGCGCAGTCTCTTGTAAGGGCCCCTGGACACACCAGAAGGCCACTGGGAAGTTCAAAGGGCCCCGGTGCAGGTCGGAGGGGCCCCGGTGAAGGTCGGAGGGGCCCCTGTACATGCCGAATGGGTCCCTAGTCAGTACGGAGGGGCCCCAGGGCAGGTCGGAGGGCCCTCTGAGCATGTCGGCAAGGCGACAACGCAGCCAGCGCAGTCCGACCAGAAGAGTCGGAAGGGCCCCTTAGAAGGCTGGAGAGCCCCTGTAAAGTTGAAATGGTCCCTGTGCAGATCGGAGGGGCCCCTGACCAGACCGAAAGTGCCCCTGGGCGGGTAATAAAGGCCCCTGAACATGCCGAATTGGCCCCTAGCCAGCACGGAGGGACTCCAGGGCAGGCCAGAGGGCCCCTTGAGCATGTCGGCAGGCGAAAAAGCAGCCAGCGCAGTCCGACTAGAAGAGTCGCTGGGCAGATCGAAGGAGCTCCTGGGCAAGTCAGAGGGGCCCCTGGCTAGACCGTAAGTGTCTCTGTGCCGGTCCGAAGGGCCCTTGAACAAGCCGTATGAGTTCCTAGCCAGACTGGAGGGGCCCCTGAGCATGTCGGCAGGGCGACAAAGCAGCCAGTGCAGTCCCTGGCCAGGTCGAAGGACCTCTGAACAGGCCGAATGGGCCCCTTGATACACAAGAGGGGCTTCTTAGGTCAGAGGGGTCCCTGGTAGGACCGGAAGGGCCCAAAGCACGTAGAGATCACAGATGAAGATGAAATACAAAGATGACTTACTCCACAAGTACAGGAGTAAGTCCTCTTTGTATTTAATATATATCACCCACTCCACATCATGTCTTTTCGCGGATCCCAGATGGGTCCCTGAACAGGTCGGAAGGGCCCCTAGACTATCTGAAGGGACCTTTGACCTTTCCACAGTAAGATTGCAGTTGTCCAGGGAATAAAACTCAAAATTTTCGCGCCGTTCCGCGGCGCAATTGATTTACGTATTTCAGGTCTTGAGCCTAAAAAAAATATTCCAGGTTGGTATAGCTGATCCCAAATTGGTGTCGCTGGTTGCAAAGTTGATATGGTAGTTTGCTAACTCCAGCTCCTAAAAGTTGGTATTTCGAGGCGCCCCCCTCCCCCCCTCCCCCCCAGGACGAAATCCTGGCTACGTGCCTGGTTGAAGATGAGTACATAACGCAAATTGTATGCTATCAGACAATCAAAATAACTGCTGTTTTTCAACAGTTGCGTTGACTGCGGAATAGATATATGAAACGAGCTCAATACGAAGACCTAGTCAAATTACCGCCACATGACGAATTGCCGGTAGGCCTGGTGGCGCCGGGCGCGGTTGAAGGCGCCGGGTTCGGCGTCTCCCTCAGCCGGCGGAGGGGCGCCCCTCTCGTTTCCGCATGGTAAAGCATAGCGGCTGCCACGGTGGCCTCGGTGAGGACAACAGCTTCAGTTGCTGAAAGAATGTAATTACGCGTTAAACATTCGTTGGAAAATATAGCATAGAATAAACAATGAAGTATACCATGAACGACAACGTCCCTCTTCTTAAATCAGTTTTCTGTTCCAACAAGGAACATGTCCCCTTTTTTTTAGTCGACGCTACACGAGCGACGTTACTGACTTCGGATGTGCATTATGCTTATGATAAA
>JAXIVJ010006698.1:12500-65239 GCA_036785665.1 Chirona hameri | reverse complement strand
ATATATATATATATATATATATATATATATATATATATATATATATATATATATATATATATATATATATATATATATATATATATATATATATATATATATATATATATATATATATATATATATATATATATATATATATATATATATATATATATATATATATATATATATATATATATATATATATATATATATATATATATATATATATATATATATATATATATATATATATATATATATATATATATATATATATATATATATATATATATATATATATATATATATATATATATATATATATATATATATATATATATATATATATATATATATATATTACCTGGCCAATGCTTTCTGTTCAATTTCTGTACAATCTATAGGTTTCTACCAGATTGGTTTCCCAGTCTTATGAAGACAATGGGTAGGTAGGTTACTAGCTGTGATAGATGGAAAGTGGAAACCCTTGAATGGATACTTGATAGTAGGTTGTTTACCCTTAAGATATTGATAATTATGGTTGTGTCTAGTGTATCTAAATTGTAATTGTGGATGCATTTTTTATCCCTTTTCAGATTACACCACAGTCCACAAGTTAAACATGCCGTGCTATGTCAACCTGTGGATCGTGGGCTCGCAAGAAGCATAAGCGCAAGGAAATATATCTCGCTTTCTTTCGCTTTCCTAAAGAGAAGATGATCTGGGCAGCAGGGGTGAACAAGTGGGTGAACAAGTGTGCCAGGGCAGACCTGTTTAATGGCGAAAATTATTCTGTCTGCTCTGAGCACTTTGTGGAGGAAGATTATGATGCATCATATAATAAAGATAACTTTAGTTCAGGCACCAAACCGAAGCTCAGAATTGATGCAATCCCTTCTTAAAAAAAAATCTTCCAGCATCCATCTCAAGGTATTACACTTGTGGCATCAGCATCAGTAAAATAGTTTGCATCTTCCATTCTTTTAAGTACTTGCTTGGGTGCTTGGTTAATTATTGCCTGCATATATAAGGTACCTTTACCATTGTTTGTCATGCTTATTTTACACACTACTTTGTATTGACATTTGCATTAATTAATGTACAGTTAGTACTTGTAAGCTTTTCATTGTTTTCTGTGTACCACTTAGCATCAAGGCAGCAGAATGCTAGGATCATAGATGTCAAATTTAGTTATATAATTGAAAGATTGAGATGATTGTCTGGATGAGCTGATTGTCTGGTGCATATCTATGTGGTTCTGATGCATATCTTAACCCTCGCCCTAGGGGGCTGACTGCCCCCCCCCTCCCCTGAGGTTTTTCTTGAATAACTTTTGATTTGATGGTGATATGTTTTGTCACACCATATTGTAATTAGTGCATATAGCTACATCCCTGCATTTATTTACCAATGTGTTGCATATCTACAGGAAGACAGACAACTCAGTGGAGGCGTGCCTGACTCTGGTGTCAGTGGAGGCGTGCTGGACTCCGTCGACAGTGGAGGCGTGCCGGACTCTGGTGTCAGTGGAGGCGTGCCAGACTCTGGAGGCAGTGGAGGCGTGCCGGACTGGTGGCAGTGGAGTCACGCCGGTCTCTGGTGGCAGTGGAGTCGTGGCCGGACTCAGGTGGCAGTGGAGACGTGCTGGACTCCGTAGGCAGTGGAGGCGTGCTGGACTCCGTCGGCAGTGGAGGCGTGCTGGACTCCGTCGGCAGTGGAGGTGTGCTGGACTCCGTCGGCAGCGGAGGCGTGCCGGACTCTGGTGGCAGTGGAGGCGTACCGGACTCTGGTGCCAGTGGAGGCGTGCTGGACTCCGTCGGCAGTGGAGGCGTGCCGGACTCTGGTGGCGGTGGATGCGTGCCGGACTCTGGTGGCAGTGGAGGCGTGCCGGACTCTGGTGACAGTGTCGCTTCCACCTGCGGCTCAGGTAGTTGAATGCCGCTCGCGCTGAGATCAAGGCACAGGAAATAGCAGCGAACCAGGTTCGCCAGCACAGCCGGAGCTCCGAGTGATCTGGCGGAGCTCCAAGTCATTGCTGACCTGTCACCATCTGCCGCTAAACGGCCGCTGCGCGACCGCATACAGACCGCTGTCCTGGCGTCTTCTTCCGCCGCCCTGCCGCTGCCTGTCGCTGTCAAGGCATCTTCCGCCGCCCCGCCGCTGTCCTTCCGTAGCCCGGCCGCCGCCGCTGGCGAGAGTGAGCGGACGTCTTCGCAAAGGAGGCCAGTGCCCTCCTCCAACAATACACGCCCATCGACGTCGCCACCACCCAGAAGGCCGTCTCCCGATCCGCCACCTCCACCTGGCCTGGCAGCGATCATGGCCTGGCGGGCGGTACAAGGATCATGAAACCCGCCAGCGGGGCCCGGTCGGCGACGGCGACCGTCTCGCTACGGTGGACATCCGGCAGCTCCGAGCCGGGCACTGGAGCGGCTCGGAGCAGTACCTCCACCGGATCGGCCGCCGACCTACGCTCGGCTGAGGGCAGTGCAGCGCCGAGGGATGTCCCGCCGCCCTGTGCCGGCTATGCAGAGAAGAGGCTGACACACCGTGGCACGTGCTGCAGCGGTGCCCCGCCCTGGTCAGAGCTCGCCTCCGGCACCTGGGCGTCATCCACCCGGACCCGACTACCCTGCGCGATGACGGTGTGGTGGCGGCCTTGACCGCCGGATTCCGCGCCCAACTGAGCCGCAATGGCTACACCCGGGATGCGAGCCGGAGGGAGTAACGAACGAACGAACGAGAGTTGTATTCTGGCATGTCGCTGTCCGCCGCCGAAGGATGTGGCGAGATTGGCACTCTCGCCTGTCTGGTCTGCCGCTGTTGGCATCGAGGTAGGGGGGGCGAGAACGACAATGCCGTGCCGTGTGTGCCACAGTATGTTGCTTTGTGCCGATGTGTGCCGCTGTCGGGTGGGGGTAGGGGGCGAGAGCGGCACTCTGGCCTGCCTCTGTCTACTGCTTTGTGCCATTGCGTGACTGTCTGCCGCTGTGTGCCACTGAGGGCGGAGGCGAGAGCCGCACTCTGCCCTGCTGCTGTCTGCTGCTGTCTTGACACAAGCTGTTTACCGTAACTAAACACACCCCGTCTGTCTGAGAAGGATCCCAGTCTGTCATGGCACTCGGAGGGGTGTCACAACCCGTCGGGAAACTATGTGAGACGTGCTGGCCAGTGGCCACCTTGAGCAGTGTTGCAAAATACATATTCGCTCTTCTTGTGTCGGAATGTGGACAGCTGATTAAATGAACCGTAGCTTGATGATTCGTAAACAAGATGTATCACAGATATCGAATGATGACAGTTTGTTGAAGTACGGATGTACCACACCAAATTACATCCCACGAACTAGATTTGGCGGCCGACCGATACTTGGCTCCACAAGCGGGACGCGGGCGAAGAGACGCCCAGTGACGTCACACGGTGGTCTGTGCAGAATGTAAACAAATCGCCTGGTGACGCTACCTTCTTATAGGGCCTTGGGCTGAACCAAGGCCATACATATCAGGGTAATAGAACATATATATATAAGGTTGAACTTCGGGTTGCACCTCTCGCAACGGCGTAAATACATCGGACAACTGATTTACGCCAGGCGCTCGCTGCGCTGCGGCACTACCGGGGGAATGGGGGGTCTCGTAGACAACTGACGTTCGTTTTCCGGGTAACATGACCTAACCTGTACAGTAATTACCAGGGTAATATAATAGGTAATTACGGGGGTGGGTGTGGAATCTGCCCCCTGACGGATTTTTGCTATAACTAAAATACAAAATAATAGATGTCGACATGAAGCTTACAGTACCTTATGCTGCATCAACTACACGTCTTCCAATACAATTTTGATGCAATGCATGCAGTACTTTGGGAGATGATGGTGTTTTGATGCCGCAGCGCAGCGAGCGCCTGGCGTAAATCAGTTGTCCGATGTATATACGCCTCGCAACGTTTAATTGACGTTTCTCGTGACGTTTAATTGTCAAGGTCAAACCGTGATAGCTATCAAGTAGGTGTTTTCGGCGAATGTTAGCGCATCGCCTGGGTCACATTTCGATATGATTTTAATTTGTAAAATAATTTGTGTATACCAGTTATGCGCTGTGCAATGGTACCAGCGGCTGAGTCCCCAAATGACCTTAGGTAAAATGGTGACCTTGAGAAGTCAAGTCGTGGGAAACGTAAGACCAGGGTATATTGAAGGGTAAGACCAAGTATGTACCATTTACATAGCCTTGGTATGTACGAGTATTTAAGCGTTGAATTCATCTATGTAGCTCCCCTGGGTAAAGACATATAGACATAAAGACATAAAAGAAAAGTGCAACAAAGAGCCTCTTGGGCCCATCCGAGGTTGCACCCCCCCCCCCCCATCCCCCCCCCTCCACCAGTCTCGCCCCTTCAAATCACCTTACTCTACCTCCATAAAAGAAGGCTAATCCCACGAGTATTTATGAACTAATCCCTTCTCTGTAAAGTATTTATCTAATCTAATTTTGAAGGAAGCAAGTGTCACTGCATCAGCGACATCCCCTGGTAGCATATTCCAATGTCCTACAACCCTTCTACTGAAAAATGACTGTCGTAGCCTAGTCCTACTTTGTTTCATAATGAGTTTATGCTGATGACCTCTACCTCGATTTTCCCTATTGAACTCAAACATACCCTTTAAATATCCAGAATGCTGACTATTTACAAATTTGAAGACTTCAATTAGATCTCCTCTTAGCCTTCTATATCTAAGTGAAAACATACCCAATTTCCTTAATCTATCTTCATAAGGTAAACTACCAAGACAATTAATCATTTTTGTTGCCCTTTTTTGAACTCTTTCTAACAACCAGCAATCTTTCTCATATGTTGGAGACCAGGCTTGTACACAATACTCCAAATGTGGTCTAACGTATGCACAATACAGTTTTGTTATTACCTTTTCACTCTTGTAGGAAACATTTCTGTTAATGGCCCCTAGCATTCTAAGTGCCTTTTTCCTAGCTTCTACAACCTGGTCTGACGCTGATAGTCTATTGTTTACCACGACACCTAAATCTCTTTCCTTTTCAATCTGCTCCATTTTCTGCCCACCCATTTCATACCTATGTTTACTGCTAACCCGTCCAGCGTGCATAATCTTACATTTACTCAAATTGAATTTCATCTGCCATGCTTCAGACCACTCAACTAGCTTGTCCAGATCTGATTGAAAAACATCCTGATCATGTTTTCCTCTAATAATCCTGACAACTTTTAGATCGTCTGCAAATTTCAAGACTTTGCTGTCTATACTGTTCTCAATTGCATTCACAAATATTATAAAAAGCAATGGGCCCAGGACTGAGCCCTGTGGAACCCCACTGAGAACCTCCTTCCATTGTGATTGGCACCCATTCAATATAACCCTTTGCTGGCGTCCTGAAAGCCACGTTTCTATCCAATCCAGAATCTTGCCCCTGATCCCATGAATTTTAAGTTGCAACCCCAGTCTTGTATGGGGGACTTTGTCAAATGCTTTACTGAAATCAAGAAAAGCTACATCTAGCTGTTTACCCTGATCAACGCTATCTGTTGCAACATCCAAAAACTCCAGAAGATTAGTTAAACAAGAACGGCCCTTCCTAAAGCCATGCTGTGTATCTTTGATGGGGTAGGCCACAATGTGTTGTGCAATATTTGAACTCATGACCTTGCTTGACCTCTGGAGGTCAAACCGCTGGGAGTGACACCGAATACTGCTAGGTGTGGACTACTGGGCCTCTGGTGGATCTTCTGTGCGAATGTCAGCTCAATCGGTGACACGAACCTGGGCTGTCTTATTGATGGACATGACCCTGAACCTGGGTACGCCGCTGATGATGTATACGAGCATAATTTACGAGTCTGTATAACATCAACGAGTATTTGTATTATATAGTAGTAAACTAGATACCTTAGATACCTTAGGAGCTTTTAGAATGCAGGCGAAATCATATGTCTCGCGGTATCATGTGTCAAGAGTATGGCGGTATAGGCTGCACAACACTGGTGGCGATGAGTTGGGATTGTGTTTGGGCGTGTGTGGGGTGAGCATGCAAGTTTTATTACTCTTATTTTACTGCTGGAGTTTTCTCATTTACCGATCTTGTCTTCTTTTACAAGCGTTTTCTTATGTCTGCGTAGCCTCAAATCATGCCTGTGAACTATTGTTCACCTATGTTTATTTTTTAACGTATTCATATTTACTGTTTCATGAACTTTTGTTCTATTTTAGTATCACATTTTCGTTATCATATTTGCCTCGCCTGTTTTCAACTGTGTGCGTGTCTGCTGCTGTCGTGTCGTCGCGTTTTTTAAATTACTCGGAGCTGTAATTGGATGAATGCCTGTTGCTCATAGCCAATAAATAAACAAACTACGTGTATTTGTAATATGAAAAATGTGAGCATTGTCGAACGTCAGGCCACTTGAGAGAAAAAAAACTCCAGATTTTGCCTCCTTGTGCAAATAAATAATAATTGATTCTATCAAATACTTTTTTGATAAAAGCTGTTATATTCTTAAGACTTTTCTATGACAGGGCGAAGTTTCCAGATCTGATGGTTGTCCGCCTCCAATCGCTGGGGCCAATCCTGCCCAGGGAGGAGCAGCGCCGGCCGCCACTAGGTCTCTCCCGAGCCCACAAAGACCGCCTCTATCTGGCCCGCCACTAGGTCTCTCCCGAGCCCACTGAGACCGCCTCTATCTGGCAGAGGGACAGCAGTAACAACTCACGACCAAACAGTGCCGGTTACAGCGGTGTCATATATTTGTGAGCAGTGTAGCTGCGCCTGCGTTTGGTACCGATTCAGTCACGCTGGACACAGACTATCATCACATAAGGACAGCAGTCCTATTTGTCCGCCCCTGGACTCCGATCAGAGCAGCTCAGACTGCTCCACCGTCGCACAGAGCCCCGCTTCCCGCACCGAGCTGGCTGGATTGTCGACATTACACTGATGCTGCCTTGCCGACGGGCCGCCCGATCTGCCGGGCTCCACTGGAACCGAGGGCTGCCGAGTCGCTGGAGTCTGCGAAGAAGGGAGGTCAGGCGGCCCAGTCAGCCGGCGTCTCCTCGTTCGTCATTTGTTCCGTGTGCTGATATTCGTGCGGCAGTGAGCAGGGTGCGCGCCAGGGTGACACGCAGCTCGTTCCCGGGTGGCGGGGCGGACACTGGCCACTACCACAGCTGTGAAGATACGTGCAGTGTGCACTGGTCCCACTAGTAGTGCTGCCCGGCCCCGGATGGTGCGTCCGACGATCGCCCAGTGCAGTGTGGGCGATCCTTCAGTCGATCCTTCAGATCTGCCAGATCTCAGGTCGTTCGCCAGATCTTCGCAGCTCGCAGCGGACACCTCCCGGTACAGGCCCAGGCAGTGCGGCGTGCACCTCCCCCAGCCAGTGCGTCTCTCGCCCCGCCGAGTACAGCAGCCGAGCCGGGTTACAGTCCGAGGCCTATTCACGTCCGCGAGTATCACAATCAAAGGTTCGGCGGGTTCAAAGGCCGGGCGGATTCGGCGTACATCGAGCCGACCAGCACAGCTCGCTCCGAACACAGCACGCTAATATAACACGCCTCCAAACACAGCACGCTAATATAACACGCCTCCAAACACGCACGCTAATATAACACGCCTCCAAACACGCACGCTAATATAACACGCCTCCAAACACAGCACGCTAATTTAACACTCCCCAAAACACAGCACCCGGACACCCCACATGCCCCGCAGCAATACCTAGCACGTCGCCACACGCCAAGGTCCAATAACGGAACGCCACCAGCCTCAACAAGCACCCCAGCCTCCGAGCTCCTCCTGCAAACCATTGACTATCACATACTACCTTACGGCACACACGCCATTCACAACATGCGCGTCGCACAGTGCACACAAATTCCACACACACACCAACACGAAATCCACGCAGTCGGGGCCCCGTAGCCATACGAACACACGCACACCCGAGACAGCACAGCTTCAGACTGAGTCGAGTTCAACGTTATATAGACAACGCAGGCATCAGAGTAAAAGGCGAGTAGAAAAGTAGAGCACGTAAAAAGACCTACAAAAAATGTGAGATACAAACTGCTGCCATTTCAGCACATTATTGGTTACAATTCGTGCACATGAGTGAGCTATACATACGTCACATCCGTTGGTCCAGCATGGTTGAACAGTGTCCTAGCATTGGGAAATTTGGGTGAAAAACGACATCCTACGAATACTATTTTTCCACATTTTCCTTTGAATTTTCCACTCCTTATTTTACAATTTATTGGATAATTGGAACCCTGACACTGATTTATGAATGTAATGATAGGTAGAGCCAGGTAAGAGATGGAAAGACAGGTAAGATTTGGTATAGGTAATAATTAATTATGGTGAGCGGGAATTGGGCGTTGATAATTCCGAATACATATGGTTTTTGGTTGAGTTTTCCACTCTTTATCTTATTTTTAGTCAGAATTGTCCACTCCGTACCCAAGCTCCAAAGCAATCCTAGGACCCTGTGGTTGAAACATCACCTCTTAGTTTACTATGGAGTTCATTTGATTCTACGAAAGGAGAGATGACGTAATAGGACGGACGCAATACATTAATTGGAAGCACTCTCACAATGTGCCCAAAAGGACATAAGCGCAATGGTGTCGCTAATACGAGCAATACGAGCAAAACTACTATAAGTTGATCATCTGTTTCTTGATATTCTGTTCAGATCTGACTACATTTAAGTAAATGTAATAAAGCCTTTATCGACAATCAGCAAGAGCCGATATAAGAGAAACAAATACTGGTCCCAGTAGAGCGCTCGCGTGGCTGCTGTGTTGAGAGTATCGACATTCGAGTCCCGCGACCATCAATGCACATGGCAGTTCAGTCCCTAACCACCAACATCTTCCCAAGGTCGGTCTCATTCCTCTTCCAGAGGGAGTTCTTCAATCTTCGCAGAGGGTGACAGGGATGAGCGGGCGCTGTATAGCCGCCCACTGTACAGCGAGCTGGCCTCCCGTGGCGGCTACAGACGAGCTGGACCGATGTGCGCGGTCTACCGTGTGGCCGCGGCGTCACTGCTGCTTGCAGTTGGCTCCGTCCTTGCCGCGACGGCGGCGGGCCTTCTCCATGGAATTGGTGCGCCGCTGGCCCTGGATCGGCATGTACGGCGGCGCCAGCTCCTCCTCGTCCTCGTACAGGTCTGCTGAGCGCAGCAACACCCGCCGTCAGACACAGACAGAGACCGTTAGACACAGACGGGACATCACGCAAAGCATTCACAGCGCGCGTGCCGAAACTGCGACAGAACAGCGTAAAAAGCCATTACTGCAGCACACACCACCGCATCATCAGAGCCAAGTCACTGCCCAGTGCCCTCTCCGTTCGCGTGTTTGCTGCAGCCGTCGTTCACGCATAGACAGGACTAGCCAAATGCTCCCCGTCGGGGAATCGAACCCCGGTCTCCCGCGTGACTACTCACCACTAGACTAACGAGGAGTGGCTAAAGCTAGAAGGGAACGCGTGAGAGCGTGGGGAGATGTCTGTAGTGTAACGACCCCCATGTCGCACCACGAGAGTACAATATAATACAGGCCCGGAGCAGCAAATACTACTTATCATAACAGTTGTGCCAACAGCTTCAACTAAAGTATCACTGTTTTCAATCTATCTCTGCAGCTGTCTCTCCAGCAGCCAAAAAGCATTCCTGAACGTTGGTCCTACTCGGTCATCCCCTCCAACTGCAGTGTGACCCTCCTAAACCAAGACCTGCCAGACCGAGACCAAGACATGCCGCCTTCCAACTGACCGTCTGAGAGCCTCTCGATGGCGGCGGCTGACTGCTGCAGCTGCTGCTGCTGCTGCTGCGGGGGCGGCTCGACAGGCAGCGGCACCGCCGGCTGCTCGGCCGCCACGCGCCGCTGGTACGTCGGGTCAATCACCATCGCGATGTTACTGACACCTGGCGGCGACCCGGAGAGGCTGGAGGTCAGCAGGCAGCGCTAAGCTAACTCACAGGAACAGTATGATTAAAGCGACCAACGTCGACTGTGCATGCCCACATATCGATATCAACAACAGATCAACTAACGGCGGCAGACAGAAACTGCGGCATTTACAGCGGTTCTTAATAAGGACTGTGTAAACGTGTATCTTGTATACAGCAATGTCAAACACCGGTATCCCTATTGAATAGAACAAGACTAAATCAGAACAACTGGTATTCCACATAATTAATTAATTCGTGGCCCGTCCTTACCATCGAGCTCCAGCCACAAACTTAATTCCTACTCGCGTAATGGGCGTGCGTACGTACCTGCGGCGCTGGCGGTCGGCAGAGGTGGTAGCGGCTGCTGTTGCTGTGGGCTGCTCTGGGACCTCCCAGCGGCGGCCGCTGACCGGGCCGCAGCCCCGGGCGACACACCGCCCCTGGACCGCACCTCCGGCTGCGCAGGACCGGGCCGTGATCTGATCTCCGGCTGGGATGGTGCGCCCCACGGCCTGACCTCTGGCTGGGACGGCGACCCCCAGGGTCTGACCTCCGGCTGGGACGGACCGGGTCGCGGGCGGACCTCGGGCTGTGTTGACGGCCCGGCCCGCGCTGCGGCAGCCCCCGCCTGCCGACTGCGCAGCTCGGCCGGACTCGGCAGAGGGCTGCTGGTCTCCCCCGGCGGGCAGCAGTCGCCGTCCGCAGTCCGCAGCTTCAGCACGGCCGTCTCGGCGCCGGAGTCCGCCGAGAGGTCCTCCCCTGACCCGCCGGCGGTCGCCTGCAGCTCGCGCTGCTGCCGCTGCCGGCGCTTCTCGCGGGCGCGCTCCTTGGCTCGCCGCAGCCGCGCCCGTTCCTGTTCCTGCAGCACCTTGGCCAGCTCGCGGTCCTGCGCCTCGATGGCGGCCACCTTGTCGCGCGGCATGACGTCGCCGCGGCGCTTGGTCTCCTGCTCCTGCAGCAGGCGGGCCACCTCCTCGTCCTGCTCCTCCTGCCAGCTGCGCACGTCGTCTTCGCTCAGCGGCTGGCCGTGCAGCGGCGGCGGCGCCATCAGATCACTCAGGTCGTCATCGGCGTACACCCGCTCGGCGCCGGGCGGCTCGGTGAGGCGCAGCTCGCGCACGGGCGCCTCCAGGCCGAGCATGCGCGCCTCGTGCTGCACCTGGCGCTCCTCGCGCTGCTGGCGGCGCCGCTGGCGCTCCTCCTCTTGTAGCCGAGCGGCCATCGCGAAGTCGCCCTGCTCCTGTTGGCGGCGCCGCGACTCCTCCTCGGTCTCGGCCTGCAGCGCCAGCCGGCGCGCCACGTCCGCGTCTGCCGCGTACTGCTCGTACAACCGCTGCTCCTCCATCGCCGCCTGGCGGGCCGCGCGGGCGTCCTCCTTGAGCTGCTCGCTACGCGCACGTGGCGCGTCGACGCGCATTACACCGTTGCGCTGCCGGTTCTGCTGGTAGTGCTCGGTGATCTCCTCGTCCTGCAGACGGGTGGCGAGGGCGCCGTCCTCCTTCACCAGCCACTCCTGCACCACTGCGGGAAGTGGGTGGGGTGTCAGTACCTCCCTTACCAGTCACTCCTGCACCACTGCGGGAAGTGGGTGGGGTGTCAATACCTCCTTCACCAGCCACTCCTGCACCACTGTGGGAAGTGGGTGGGGTGTCAATACCTCCTTCACCAGTCACTCCTGCACCACTGCGGGAAGTGGGTGGGGTGTCAGTACCTCCCTTACCAGTCACTCCTGCACCACTGGGAAGTGGGTGGGGTGTCAATACCTCCTTCACCAGCCACTCCTGCACCACTGCGGGAAGTGGGTGGGGTGTCAGTACCTCCCTTACCAGTCACTCCTGCACCACTGTGGGAAGTGGGTGGGGTGTCAATACCTCCTTCACCAGTCACTCCTGCACCACTGCAGGAAGTGGGTGGGGTGTCAATACCTCCTTCACCAGTCACTCCTGCACCACTGCGGGAAGTGGGTGGGGTGTCAATACCTCCTTCACCAGTCACTCCTGCACCACTGCAGGAAGTGGGTGGGGTGTCAATACCTCCTTCACCAGTCACTCCTGCACCACTGCAGGAAGTGGGTGGGGTGTCAATACCTCCTTCACCAGTCACTCCTGCACCACTGCAGGAAGTGGGTGGGGTGTCAATACCTCCTTCACCAGCCACTCCTGCACCACTGTGGGAAGTGGGTGGGGTGTCAATACCTCCTTCACCAGTCACTCCTGCACCACTGCGGGAAGTGGGTGGGGTGTCAATACCTCCCTTACCAGTCACTCCTGCACCACTGCGGGAAGTGGGTGGGGTGTCAATACCTCCTTCACCAGCCACTCCTGCACCACTGCGGGAAGTGGGCGGGGTGTCAATACCTCCTTCACCAGCCACTCCTGCACCACTGGGAAGTGGGTGGGGTGTCAATACCTCCCTTACCAGTCACTCCATCAATTATTACCGACTAGAACTTGATTGTTGTTAGCTCCATTAGTCTAATACATTGTTTTGTACTAAATGTAAATACTAAATAACGATGTAGCCTATTGGGGAAAAAGTAGCAAAATCAAACTGGTGCAAAATGTTATTGAAGACAAGCACTACCAGCAAACACATATCCCTTGTTAATCTTTGCTTTACTGTGCTTTGTTATCTCAATCACTATTTGAGAAAAAAGGGTATTCAATGTAACAAAGTCACATGGGAAAGGATGGGCACCCTGCCTACCTATTAACCCGCGCACGGCAGGGGGGTTGATTTCCGCCCCCCCCCTCAGGTTTTTCAAAGATAGCGAAAAAATGGCGGCGCGCAGCGCCGCCGGGTTTTGGCACACCTGTTAGGACATCAATTTCGCACACTTTGAAGAAGAAAAAATCCTCGGGTTATCTCAGGTCAGGTCACCAGACCAGGTCAAGTGACCCCACCTCCAAAAATGTTTGCGGTTGTGCCAAAGCCAGAGTTTTTTACCGATCAGTTTGAAACTTACAGGATGTCATGAGGGCATAAGTACTTACAATTCGTATATCTCGGAATTTTGATATCGGTGACTTAAGGTCAGGTCAATTTCGTAACCTCCCCATAATAAGTCAATGGGGAAATATACAAATGCTTCCTATTTCAAGGATATGCATGATATTAGTCCAATTACTTCTGGATCATGTTATTATAGGATATTCTTGATGATCCAAGAGTAATTTTTGTTCAGTGACCCATATTGGGTCATTTGAGGTCATGCGAGGTCACCATCACTTTTTTTGTCAATAACTCCCGACATAATGAAGATAGAGAAGTAAAACAGACAACAATGTGTTTGTCTCGTCGAGATACGTCTTCCCATATGCAACAAGCCCTACTTGGGTCAACATTTGACCTTGACCTGAGGTCAAATTGTTAAGTTGCCTTAACAAGGTCACCATGTATATCATGCAAACAAAGCGCCTTGACAAGATAAACACAATGGCGTAAACAGTTTTCCATTATCTTTATTAAGTAAAAAGTTAATAGCAAACAACGATTTAGCAAAAAAAAACGGCATTTTTGTCTTTTTGACCTCTGGAGCCTCAAATATTGACCTGAGATCAAATCTGAGGACACCTCAGCGATTGTAAATTTCACTGGCTGGCGTTTGCTTTTTTTCCGTTTGTTTGTAACTAGCATCGTTTCTGAGATATATGGGAATGTCTGGAGCGATGTCCTAAAACAGGAAAAAAAACGGGAAAATTTGACCTTTGATGACCTCTGGTGACCTCAATTTTGACCTGACCTAAAATAACACTGAAATACTTTCGATAGAACATGTATCAAGCTATCAAATGCCTTTTTCTGCTTCTCGCTACGTAGCGTAGTTTTCGAGATCCCAGGGGGGGGGGGGAAATCAACCCCCCCTGCAGTTCGTGTTCGGCGAAAAGCCGAAAACGAACTGTGCGCGGGTTAATGGGTAGTGGAATACACAAATAAATAATCTGTATTACAGCTTACCTTCGCTGACCTTCCCTGAGCGGGGCATGGTCTCTGTGGGCATCTTTGGGTATCTCTCCATCTTAAATTAGTTATGTCACATTGATCTGAAACAAATAAGAGCATCGCATATTTCAATACACTAATAAGAGATTAACAAAGAGGGACTTTGTCCACACTGTGTGACTGTGTCTTACCCTTCCTCAAAGGAACAAAACAATAACTGCATCATTGTGTAAGGACAGGATCTGAAGGAAAATAAACAAGAAACCCACTTTATAGCCCTGTATACTGACATTCTACCCCGTCTATACCCTATCATATAAACCATGTACCATCCATAGGCTGCAGAGAATACACATTCCTCCCTCTCACCGTGCATTGGTTGATCCTATCAATCTGGTCCAAAAGCAAGCTGTCACTTATTGGTTTGTCAGTTTAAAAAAAATATCCAATGCCACCATTACTTTGTATTTTACCTTACCGAGTAGCTGTGGCAACATGCATACTCTGAGTCAGAACAATACAACTGCACTCCACTGCTAAACTAGCATCCAGTGGCGGATCTATGCTAGGGCAAAACAGGCAATTGCCCCCCACCCCAAAAAAACACGAAAAATCGGTAGTTTTTATTTTTTTCATTGAAAAAATCCCCCAAGGTATGTTTTGTATCCCCCAAGGTATGTTTTTGCCCCCCCCCCCCCAAGGCCCAAACCGTTCCGGGAGGTTGTGATTTTTGTTCCGGTAAGTCGTGATTTACCCTCCCCCTGCTCAACGACGCTTTCACGCTGACACGACCCGACATCCCCCCGCTCAATGACTCTTCGCGCTGACGGCTCGACTCCCCACGGTCAACAACTTGTTGCTGACGAAGCGAAGCGAAATTTTTGCCCCTCCCCCACTCGAAACCTAGAGATGCCACTGCTAGTATCTGTATGTGATGTGCAACACCACAGCAGCATTGCATGACCTAATCTGAACAAAGCTATGCATGTCACTGTGCAGCACATTTCATACCGAGTGCATAATTTAATACTGGATACATTTCATGAATACATAAATATTTCACTACAAATGACATGCTGGGCCTCAAACAATGTACAGCATTGGGCCTGCTCTACATGAATTGAGGCCCAGAAAATATTGCACTCATGCCACCAGTGGCGGCTTCAGAGGGGGGGGGGGGGCATGGGGCCATGCCCCCCTCTTGATCCTCGAAGGGGCCCAATAACCCGAGGGGGCCCCATAGCCAATCGAAGTGACTCGAAACGAATGGCACTCAGTTTTCAAACAACTCGCAAGTAAATTTGACCATGGGCGTCGCCGGCGGGGGGGGGGGGGGGGTCCCCCAGTTAAAAAAAAATCAGGGGGACATACCCCCCCCCAAGAAAACAGACTTGCTTGACTTTGTGTTGCTGAATTCGTTCCAAAGGACATGCAACTTAATGTATTCTTAGCTCAAATTACATGTCATTTTTAACTATATATCGTTGAGTCCTTTCTTTGTGCTTACTTAAATATGTAGGTACTTACTTAATTTGTAGAAAATAACATTATGGTATTGCAGCTAAAAGTTGGTACACAAGATTGGCTTCTGCTATGATTGAATGTCAAGTTCATCCATTCATTCACCATTTCATTCCAAGGCCTTACATACAATTCAGCCAAGGCAGCGAATAGCGTGACGTCATGGGTACATCCATAATATGCTGTGTTCAAACAGCAAGCAGTTTTATACTTAAGTCCCCTTGAGCCGCTGGAATTGATATAAATGAGTGCTATAGCAGCATGCTATGCATTTCAATGGTTGAAAAACTCTAAAATCCATGCTAAGTAAATTTTGGAAATATGTCGTAGAAGAGGTAGCTACTAGCTTACTGGGCGATAGCGAAGAAGATTCGCGAAAATAAGTGTCCACGAACACTCGCTAAAATAAGTTTCCCTCCAGGGGCGGATCCAGGGGGCCAAGGAGTCATGGATATGCCAAGGGGCCATGCCCCCCCCCCCCCCCCCAGGTCATGAAACCGTGATTTTCCCCGTGACCGTGTCACGGCCGGACGTACAACGGTGGATGGCTGACACGCCTCCCCCTCCCCCTGCTCAACAACTTCTCGCTAACGGCCTGCTACCCACTGGCGGATCCAAAGGAGAGAAGGGGGGGGGGGCATTAGGGGGCAAATGCCCCCTCACAAGAACATGGGGCATTAAATACAAGTATCCCCCCCCACACGTTCCTACATTGGCTGTAAGAAGTGATAACCCTCGTCCCGCTGGGGTGCAGAAGCTGCACCCTCCAGGATTTTCGCAATAACTTGAAAACTATTATACGCATCGACGTGAAACTTTAAGTACGTTATGCTGCACCAATTCTACGTCTTCTCACACAATTTCAATGAAATTGTGGAGTACTTTGGAAGATAATGACGTCTTAGTGACGTCATGTCATGTCTCGTGTAAAAACGATAAATGTTTGAAAAATCGTAGAAAATCGAGTGTTGAAGCAAATTGCAAACAATAAAAATACAAAGCAGGCAAATGACATTCTCTTCAAAATGACTATCTCAAAGTTTCGAAATTTTATGTTTACACCCAAAATAAAAATAGAATCGGAAAAATCCGAAAATCAACATTTTCAAAGATATTGAAAAAAATGAATATATATTGGAGAACCAAGTATGGACGATATCCAAACCAAATTTCAAAGCAATATCGCTATTTTTAACCGACTTATGGCTCCCTAAGTGAAAGTAACTCATGAAGTCATTTTTTGAAGTTTCATTTTTTGGCTTTTAGTGACCAGATACAGAAACATTTTAGTGACCAGACCAGCCATCACTGTATTTCTGAGACAAAACTGGTTTAGAAACATGCTTTTTTATTTAGATTAATCAATTTCAATTGTTTTCCTTATGTGACCTGACCTTGACCTGAGGGTCATTATATGGGGTCAGGTTGTGAAAATGACTGCTACTATCGAATTATACGTGTAAAATAACCCATAAAACATGTGTCACATGGCTTTCATAGACCTCTTGCCAATAGTGACCTTTGTAACCTGACCTTGACCTTTGCTTACAATTTCACTTTCGCTTTGTGAGAAATTAATTATACCTTTGAGAGCACTTTGTGCGAGAATAGTCGCAATATAATGCTTTGGATAGAAGTATGGCCCATCAACTCTAATATCTCGATTTTGACCCTTAACCTGGCTGTGACCTGACCTGTGACCTTATTTTGACAATTTCGGGTATGCTTTAGATGCGTCTCATTGAGCGCTTTCGATTGCTGCCTTGTGCCTCTCGCTGCGGTTATTGGATCGGAAGATAACGAGGGGGCGTGTTCGGCTGAATGCCCCAGACCCAGCGGGGCGCGTGATCCGAAAGTTTTTCCGTGCTGACGAACCGACGTCACCCCCGTCAACAACTTTTCGCAGATGAAGCTGAGCGTAATTCGGGAGAGCGCTGGGCTTCTTACCTCACCCGGTAGTGGCAGCCCGGGTTCGAGTCGCTTCGGCGCTCGCTATTTTCCCGTCTGGGATGGCCTGTGGCCGGTGGCAGCGGTCGCACTCAAGGTCAGGTGACGTCAGAGGGCGGGGCGGACCGTGTCCAGGTATGTCGGGCACGTACAACTTTCGCTTCTAAATTCTGCCGGACGCCAGTGATCGGGTGGTGGGTTCAGGGCCTGCGCAACAAGCTATGCTTAGCGCGGGGTCTGACCTCGGAAATCAATCCATTCAAAACATTCAGATTAAATTTATTTAAAAAAGAAAAAAGAGCGCAGGCACTACTATTGCATCACTAATAAATGTAAAATTAAATGAAAACTATGAGTTAATCGTGTTATGTTACCATCCTCAATACTCTCAGGTATCAATGCAACCAGGCAGCCAGCATTAACACCAACAACAAATTCAGTTATTTTGTAAACTTCCAAGTTCATGTGGTATATTTTTTCAGGAAGATACAAATTGCTAACAATTTATTGAATTAGGCACCAAGAACATAGGAATACCTAAAAATACTAAAAAGGCTAAGATCCACTGCTCACCATGCTACATAATGTTGTCATGATAATTTATTTCCAGTTAACATAGGGATATTAAATCTGAATCTACAATGCAGCAAACTTTTCAATGTCAAACTAGAGCTGTTTACTTAAAGGGAATGTTTCACCTTTCTGAAAGTTGTCAAATATATGCTGGTTGTAGTACAAAAATATGAAGTAAGTGCTGCTGAAAACGATGGAGATATTTTTCTCTCTAAAAAAGTAACGGAACTTTATACAAATTAAGGTTTTAAATTTGGGATGACGTCATTATTGAGCTGATTTGATTGATTGAGCTGACCGCCGCTGATTGGCTGACAAAGTGGGATTGGCTGACAAAGTGGCTGTTAGCCAATCAGCGGCAGCACTAGCCTAGACCCCATTTTGTGAATGGGAAATTAAATTGTTTAAAAACAGCTAAGTTTAGGGTAAATGACCTTAGTGTTTTCAACATTTCAATAACAGCCAAAGATAATGGCTATCTCAGTTAAAAACCAATACAAAGGTCTCCCCTTAACACTCCATTTACCACATTGCACTGACCATGCCTAAAATAAGTTCCTGCACATTTTAAAGCAAAATTTGGATAAATGCAAAAGTGAATAGTTGATAATGGGATGATAGTCACAAGCTATCAACTCCTAAAAAGGGTAAATACGTTTATCATCATGGATAAGTTCATATCAGAAGCAGCTACTCAGCATCACCAACATATGACATCTCCTGCACTTTTTGGATGATTGGGTCATTGTGTACATTTCAACCTAACACTCAATATGTTGGACAAATTGAACATTTCATTGATGTAGACACATGGTTGGTAAAGTTGCGGTTTGCTGGTATACATTTTGTACTCTTTTGTATTCTGATTGAGGGCTTGAGGTCTCCAGAGCTTGATCCAGTTGACTGAATCAAATAAAATATGATTATTAATCATATTTTATTTTATTATGTTTATTTTCCCATTTTCAAAGAGTACAAAAATTGCAAAGAAGTACAAAAGAGTACAAAATGTATACCAGCAAACAGCAACTTTGCCAACCATGTGTAGACATTTCAAATGAATGATCCAGTCCATATCACATCACAGACAATTAAGTATTATGATACATGGTGCAGAATATTCTGGTAGCTCTGAGCAGTGCCCAGGAGTTAACATTGGGTCTGTTCCTGTAGCACCTCCAACTGGCTCCAACTGCCTCTAACCTCCTCCAAGCTCCTCCGGTCATTCCTGTGGCTGCTCCAATCTGCTCCAAGCTCCTCAAAGGTTCAAAGCTAGGCCAAAACCTCCTATAAACTCCTCCAACTTGTTCCCAAAATTGAGGTGGAGACAACCAGAGGAGATTGGATGCGTACGTTTATGGTGCAGCTGATAATTTGTTAATGTCAACAGATACCCAACCTTGGACGCAAACATCTGATACTTCTTCCAAACACCTCTGATCGTTCCTGTGGTGGCTACCACATGGCTGCTCTGGGCTGCTCCAAGTTGCCATAAACTCCTCCCGGGAGGCACCACAGGAACAGACCCATTATAATTCTAGCAGTTTTTTTTTCTCAAACAGTTTGAAAACACCACTCCATTACAATAGGACTCTATGGTCTACATGTTGAAAACAAACATTTACAACATTATGAATCTGAAAGTATGACAAGGGGAACTCCAAAATACATACACTTAACCACTAATGTAATGTATTAGACATGCTAGTTTTATTTGCAATCAATGACAATGCAAGTTCCTAAAAACCAGACGTTTCGACGAACAGGGTGTCTTCGTCAGTGCTAATTATAAATATTTACATTCTTAAGACATTTAAGTCAAGCAATCACAATCAGCTTCAGGCAAACCTGTCTGACCTGTCTTTATAATTTAAATATATATATATATATATCATTAGCACTGAAGAAGACACCCGGTTTGTTGAAATGTATGTTTTTATGAACTTGCATTGCATTGCCATTGCTTGCGAATACAATTAACCACTAAGTTGTAACAATATGGAAATTGAAATATAGAGGCATTACCATCCTCAAAAATGTAACAAACCGAAACTAATCAAGGCGCGTCGCACCACAACCACGGGGGCCTGGCACCGCTTTCATCCACGCCTTGATTCCAAGCTACAAAGGCATATCCCAAAATAAAACAATCATCATATGAAACTTCGAGCGAATAATTGTGATTCAACACAACAGTAAATAATAAACATCTTACCATTTCCACCACCACCTTACAGCTCGGACGCTGACGCCCGCTTTATTTTTCTGAATGGCGAATACGGCTTACGCTAAATATTGTTCAAGGACACGCAGCTGACGAACGGTTACAGCGCACCTGGTGATTCGCAGGTATTACATATATGTTTTTAATGTTGCAAGAATAAATCATTAAAAAACAAATATGTAAAATGTATTTTATGATAAACTTATTAAAATACATAGAAAATGAAAGAGGCGAAACACCTTGTGATTTCTTCTCAATAGCTCTCGGAAGATATGGTAGCACTTTCCCTTCATTTATATCTGTTCATGTATTTGCGAATCATTCCATATAAATGGCTTAATGTTCGATTCGAGTGAAAAGGATACAAGTTGGGCGATACAAACGAAAAACACGACAGACAATTTAAAACACGCATCGCACACACAAAAAAAATCGTGGTAACTATGTTAATAAAACGAACGAATTCAAGCTTTCACACACCGTCGTCACAATTTTCGAGTTGGAATTTTAGCACGGCGAGGCTCCGGAAGGCCATAACGGCCGGCGTCAGGTGGTTCCAAGACGAGGCCGCCCTATAGGAAAAAAGCCCTGCGCGACATGGATAGCCGGAAAGCGGGCAGTTCTAGAGCACCAGCCACCGCGGCCCGCGTGAGGCGCTCACTCACAGCGGTGCGAGGGATGAATAGCGATCGGACCGCTGCCGGGGCGCGGGGATCGTTTAAGGCTCTGTAGACGCCGATACAGTCGCGGCGCGCAACGAGGTCGCGTATACCACGCCAGCCTAGCGACTCCACGATCGGTGAGATATGATCACGACCCCGCGCACCCGAGACGATCCTTGCCGCGAAATTTATCACCTTTTGTACCCGGCTGAGGTGGCAGTCAGCGGCCCCGCCCCAGACGGAGAGGCAGTACAGTATGTGGGGGAACACGTGTGTCTGGATTAGGAGTTGGCGGGTCTCGGGTGTGAGGTGGTGACGAATTTTATACAGACAGAACAGGATGGAGTTGCACTTTTTGACTAAATTGGAAATGTGCTCCTCCCAGGACAAGTTACGGTCCATGGTGACCCCCAGCATCTTCACGGACGGCAAGGGATTGAGTGTGTGGTTTGAGATGTTGAGCTGAAAGGATGGAGTCTTTTTAAGGGCTTGAGGAGTACCGACAAGGAGGAGCGTGGTCTTGGTGGGGTTCATCTTTAAGGAGTTGGCAGTGAAGTAGGATTGGACCGCAATGATGGTATCCTCCTGGCGGGATTTTAGTAGGGATAGGTGTGCTGGGAGGGCAGAGTCGAGGAGCTGGGTGTCGTCTGCGTAGGACACCAGACGCCCGTGAGGAAGGTACGATGCAAGGTCGTTCGTGAAGATGCTGAAGAGGAGTGGGCCCATGAGGGACCCCTGAGGGACGCCGTGGGATAAAGGAAGGGATAGTGATCCGCCTCTCACCACCTGCAGCCGACCATCGAGGTAACTCCGGAACCATCGGGGATCGATGCCGTACCACTGTAGCTTGGTCAGAAGGACACCGTAGTCAACGCTGTCAAAGGCTCTACTAAGGTTGACGGAGGTGACGGCGACGACATGTCCCGCGTCGATCCGGCGCGTCATCCATTCCACAGCGTCGACCACGGCATCCTCCGTCGAGTGGCACGGCCTGTACGCGTATTGTGAAGGCGCCAACAGGCTGTGGGAAACGAGATGCGCCGACAACTGCGTACATACAACCTTCTCGCATAATTTTGACAACACTGATAAAATCGATATCGGCCTAAAACTTTCATTTATTTCGCTTCATTAATTTCCATGATTCTTTGAGCAATGATTCATTAATTAATTATTCATTAATATATCTTCCGATTGCCTCCCAGGAGCCTCGGATGCGGAAGGAACGCATTACGTTTGATGGGCACGCATGCCTCAATCACACTAACGACTGGTCTGAGACAGACATGTGCATGGATCTCAAAGCGGGATCTATAATCCCAGAGGATCTCTCGATAAAACGCAATGTTGGATATATGCAGGGGCGGCGTCACTGGGGGGGGGGGGGGGGGGGGGTGTCCCCCCAACATTTTCGGATTTTAACATTACGCCTATGGGCGTTGCAGTTGCATGGAGAAAGAATCGACTTCAGAATGCGTCCCCCCCCCCAACTTTCGGAAGGTGGCACTGCCCTTGGATATATGGTCCCACTGGATCCCTCGACAAAACACAACAGTGGATCTTGGATCCCAGTGGATCCCTCGATTAAATTTGCCAACGGATCTTGGATACCACAGGATCCCAGGATAACAAAAATGAAAGTGGTCTATATTCTATATCCTAATTGGGATCTCGGATCCGACAGGATCTGACTTACTTATTATGCCATAATTATAGCATTTCTTTGCAAAATATAATTAAAGGTATACAATCATACTACTGTGAACGGCAGACTTCTCGGGGGTTACAGGACAAAATGGCGAATGTCATTTGCCTAATGTCATTTTGCAGAATGTCATTTTGATGAATACATATTGTCGAAGGCAGGGGCGTATCCCAGAGGGATCCTAGGGATACTAGGATCTCCCCTGAGCCCTCAAAGGACTATTTTGGGGCCGGCTCGCTTGGGCCCCCGGAGGTGGCCTAAGGAGCAGTGACGTAGGCAATTCTTAACTGAAGCCAGGGCCGGCGCCACATATTTTCGGTTGGGGGCAGCTTTTCCTGAAAAAGGGCCCTTGGTCAAAAGGGCCCACCCAGCCTGCAATATTATGTAATATTACATTATTAATTATAAATGTCCGTCCGTGCGTGCGTGCGTGCGTGCGTGCGTGCGTGCGTGCGTGTGTGGTACGATCGTGGAAATCAAATAACGTAATGGTCATACACAAATCAGCTAATAACTCGACAACCGTTGCAGCTAGTATCATTTCCGTCTTTCTCGTTCCCGCACAGATTACCATTTATTTATAATCAAACTTGAACACTTTAAATAGAGCATCACATCCTCTATTTTCAAGTGGCATTTTGGCGTCACACAGTTCAAGTTTTTACTCAATGTGACTAAATTATCAACTATAACTTTTTTCATTTCTTGCGACATGTACGAAGGATGTTTACTATAGTTCACTAGTTACCAGAAGGAATTTACTAGTCATCACATTTGCTTTCGGTGCTATCATCTCAGACAGATACGTAGCCAGGATTTTGTCCGGGGGGCGCCTCGAAAGGGCCCCCTTCCCGAACGTTGAAAGGGCCCCTTTCCAAGCGTTGAAAGGGCCAAACAAAACGGATGAAAAGGCACGTTACTAGGATGGGAAATGCAGTATGACAGGAATGGCGTGGGCCATACCAACTTTTAGGAGCTGGAGTTAGCAAACTGCCATATGAACTTTGGAACCAGCGACACAAATTTGGAATCAGCAATACCAACTTGGAATATTTCCTTTAAGCTCAAGACCTGGAACTCTTAAACAAATTGCGCCGCGGAGCGGCGGAAAATTTGAGTCTTATGCCCTGGATATGCATTCCCATCAATGCGTCGCATTGTGTATGGTGCGGACCTCTAAAAATGTTTTTGTGCGTTTAAAAGCGCAGTAAAAAAAGTGCTGAAGTGAACTATTTTGCCCAATTATATAGGAATGTAGCAATATAACAAATAAATGCGCCAATAAACGGCCCGATTTTTTTTTTAATTCTAACCCACATATAATTGATTTTGTAGTTAAATTGCGCCGCGGAGCAGCGCGAAAATTTTGAGTTTTATTCCCTGGACAACTGCATTCTTACTGTTGAAAGGCCCAGGGTCTCTTCAGATCGTCTAGGGGCCCTCCGACCTTTTCAACGCCCTTCCGACCTGTTCGTGTTCAGGGACTCATCTGGGATCTGCGAAGCGAACAGACATGATGTGGAATGGGTTATATATATATATATATATATATATATATATATATATATATATATATATATATATATATATATATATATATATATATATATATATATAAATACAATACAAAGAGGGCTTACTCTACAAGAAAAAATAAAATTCGAGCTTTCGGGTATATTGTAACACCCTGACGAAGGGTGTTACAATATACCCGACAGCACCGCTTTTAATATTTTTCTTGTGGAGTAAGTCCTCTTTGTATTTAATCTTCATCTGGGATCTCTACGTGCTTTTGGTCCTTCCGGTCTGACCAGGGACACCTCTGACCTTCCAAGAAGCCCCTCTTGTGTGTCAAGGGGCCCATTCGGCCTGTCCCGAGGTTCTTCCAACCTGGCGAGGGACCGCACTGCCTGCTTTGTCGCCCTGTCGACATGCTCAGGGGCCTCTCAAGTCTGGCTAGGAACTCATCCGGCATGTGCAAGGGCCCTTCCGACCGGCCCAGGGACCCTTTCAGTCTAGCCAGGGGCCCCTCTGACTTGCCCAGCGACTCTTCTGGATAATCTGCGCGGGGTGCTTTGTCGCCCTGCCGACATGTTCAAGGGGTCCTCCGACCTGCCCTAGGGCCCTTCCGTGCTGGCTAGGGGCCAATTCGGCATGTTCAGGGGCCCTTCTTATCCGCCCAGAGGTCCTTTCGGTCTTGTCAGGGGCCCCTCCGATCTGCACAGGGGCCCTTGTAACTTTCCAGGAGCCCTCTGGTCTCTTCAGGGGCCCTCCAGCCTTCTAAAGGTCCCTTCCGACCTGACAAGTGACTGCGCTGGCTGCTTTGTTGCCTTGCGACATGCTCCGAGGGCCCTCCGACCTGCTATGGGGCCCCTCCATGCTGACAAGGGGCCCATTCGGCATGTTCAGAGGCCCTTCTGACCAACCTAAGGGACCTATTGATCTGGTCAGGGGCCCTCTGACCTGCACAGGGGTCCTTTGAACTTTCCAGGGGCCCTCTGGTCTCTACAGGGGCCCTCCAACCTGCTCAGGGGCCCTTATCACCTAGCAAGAGACTGCGCTGACCGCTTTGTCCCCTGCCGACATGCTCAGGGGTCTCGACCTGCCCGGGGGCCCCTCTGTGCAGACTAGGGGCAATTTGACGTGTTCTGGGGGCTTCTGACCCGCTCTGGGGCCCTTTTGGTCTGGTCAGGGGCCCCTCTGACATGCACAGGGCGATCTTTTGAACGTCCAAAGGGGCCCTCTGGTCCTTCAGAGAGGGCCCTGGTGGCCCTAAAAGGCCTCTGAAGTGCTCTAAACTCTCTAAAGACAACGCTTCGTGTGGTAAAGAGCCCATGATACCGCACTTCGCGCGATCTTGTCGGCCCTTTTCGGTGCGCTGCGCGCGCCGAAAAGGGCATACCAGGGGCCCCTCCAGTCTGGCTAGAAACTCATCTGGCATGTTCATGGGCACTTCCATCCGGCCCAGGGACCCTTTCGGTCTAGCCAGGGGGCGTCTGACTTGCCCAGGAGCCCCTCCGATCTGCCCAGCGACTCTTCTGGTCGGACTGCGCTGGCGGCTTTGTCGCTTTGTGACATACTCCGAGGGCCCTTTGACATGCTCTGGGGCCCCTACGAACTGACTAGGGCCATTGGGCATGCTCAGGGCCCTTCTGACCCACCTAGGGGCCCTTTCGGTCTGGACAGGGCCCCTCTGACCTGCCCAGGGGCCTTTTAACTTCCCAGGGGCCCTCTAGTCTGTCCAGGGACACTCCAACCTGCTCAGGGACCCTTATGACTTGTCAATGGACTGCGCTGGCTGCTTTGTCGCCTTGTCGACATGCTCAGGGGCCTCTGGACCTGCCCAGGGGCCCCTCTGTGCTATCTAGGGGGCTCATTCGACGTGTTCAGGGGGCCCTCTGACCCGCTCAGGGGCCCTTTCGGTCTGTACAGGGGCCCCTCTGACATGCATAGGGCTCTTTTGAACGTCCAAGGGGCCCTCTGGTCTTTCAGAGAGGGCCCTGGTGGCCCTAAAGGGCCTCTGACGCGCTCTAAACTCTCTAAAGACCACGCTTCGCGTCGTAAAGAGCCCATGATATCGCGCTTCGCGCGGTCTTGTCGGCCCTTTTTGGCGCGCGCAGCGCGCCGATAAGGGCCCTCCTGGCCTCCAGGGGTAGGGGGGGGGGCGCACCCACCGCCCCCTTTGGCTATGTGCCTGATCTCAGACGACATCGAAACGTCCCGAAGGTGGAACGACGAGCACCGTTCAGGGCAGGCACGTAGCCAAGGGGGGGGGGGGGGGGCCCTCCCCCCTGGAGGCCGGGAGGGCCCTTTTCGGCGCGCGCAGCGCGCCGAAAAGGGCTGACGAAACCGCGCGAAGCGCGGTATCATGGGTTTTTAACCACGCGGAGCGTGATCTTTACAGAGTTTAGACACTTCAGGGCCACCCGGGCCCTCTCTGAAAGATCAGAGGGCCACTTGGACGTTCAAAAGAGCCCTGTGCATGTCAGAGGAGCCCCTGGCCAGACCAAAAGGGCCCTTGAGCGGGTCAGAGGGCCCCCTGAACACGTCGAATGGGCCCTAGCCAGCACAGAGGGGCCCCTGAACAGGTCGAGAGGCCCCTGAGCATGTCGGCTGGGCGACAAAGCGGCCAGCACAGTCCCTTTCCAGGTCATAAGGGCCCCTGAGCAAGTTGGAGGGCCCCTGGACAGGCCAGAGGGCCCCTTGGAAGTTACAAGGGACCCTGTGCAGGTCAGAGGGGCCCCTGACCAGACCTAAAGGGCCCCTAGGTGTGTCAGACGGGCCCTTGAACATGCCGAATGGGCCCCTAATCAGAACGGAGGGGCCAAGGGCAGTTCGAAGGGCCCTCAGAGCATGCCACAAGGCGACAAAGCAGCCAGCGCAGTCCCTTGCCAGGTTGGAAGGGCCCCTAGAAGGTTAGAGGGCCCCTAGGGAGACCAGAGGGCTCCTGGAAAGTTCAAAGGGCCCCTGTGCAGATCGGAGGGGCCCCTGACCAGACCGAAAGGACCCCTGGGCGGGTAAGAATGGCCTCTGAACATGCCGAATTGGCCCCTAACCAGACTGGAGAGGCCCCTGGGCAAGTCGGAGGGGCCCCTGAGCATGTCGGCAGGACGACAAAGCAGCCAGTGCAGTCCCTGGCCAGGTCGGAAGGACCTCTGAACAAGCCGAATGGCCCCTTGACACACAAGAGGGGCTTCTTGGAAGGTCGGAGGAGTCCCTGGTCAGACCGGAAAAGCCAAAAGCACGTAGAGATCGCAGATGAAGATTAAATACAAAGAAGACTTACTCCACAAGACAAATATTAAAAGCGGAGCTTTCGGGTATATTGTAAAACCCTTCGTCAGGGTGTTACAATACACCCGAAAGCTCCGATTTTAATTTGTCTTCTAGAGCAAGCCCTCTTTGTATTTAATATATATATATCACGCGCACTCCACATCATGTCTTTTCGCGGATCCCAGATGAGTCCCTGAAGAGGTCGGAAGGGCGTTGAAAAGGTCGGAGGGGCCCCTAGACGATCTGAAGGGACCCTGGGCCTTTTAACAGTAAAAATGTAGTTGTCCAGGGAATAAAAGTCAAAATTTTCGCGCCGCGGAGCGGCGCAATGTAACTACAAATTCAATTATATGCGGGTTAGAAGTAAAAAATCGCCCCGTTTCTCGGCGCATTTATGTGTTATGTTGCTATTTTCCTATATAATTGGCCAAAATAGTTCATTTAAGCACTTTTACCGCACTTGTAAACGCACAATATACATTTTTTAGAGGTCCGCACCATACGCAAAGCGACGCATTGATGAGAAAGCATATCCAGGGCATAAGACTCAAAATTTTCGCGCTGCTCCGCGGCGCAATTTGTTTAAGAGTTCCAGGTCTTGAGCTTAAAAAATATTCCAAGTTGGTATAGTTAATTCCAAATTGGTGTCGCTGGTTCCGAAGTTGATATGGCAGTTTGCTAACCCCAGCTCCTAAAAGTTGGTATGGCTCATGCCATACCTGTCATACTGGATTTCCATCCTTGTAACGCGCCTTTTCATCCGTTTTGTTTGGCCCTTTCAACGCTTGGGAAGGGGGCCCTTTCAACGCCCGGGAAGGGGCCCTTTCGAGGCGCCGCCCCCCCCCCCCCTCCTATACGAAATCCTGGCTGCGTGCCTGGTTCAGGGACGCATATTCGCGCGCCATATTCCGATCAGGAACCTCGCGCGTCTCCTGATGGACATGACACTTGGCAGACTGCCACAGAGTTGAGCTTGCGCTGCTTCATCGCGCCCCGAGACAGTCTGAGAGAACATTCAGCTCGTCCGCCCGCCAGGCTGGCCGAAAAGGGCCCAGCTGGCGGTTGGAGGGGCAGCTGCCCCTCCTGCCCCCCCCCCCCCCCGTGGCGCTGGCCCAGACTGCAGCTGCATAACCAGGCCAAGGCTTATAAATTATTAGCCTGGATCGTAGATGACAATGCTGTCATTCAGTACAACCAATGAAGAACTGGCAAAATTTAAAAACTACAACCAAATCCTTCACAACCAACATTATAATGATTTGCGATATCAGTAATAGCACTTCATCCGAAAAGAAAACGCTGCGCTCATTCAGCGCTGCCCCAGGGCCACCAAACGCTGGCTCTCGTTTAAAAAACTTTGCATCTGTATCAGCATCCACGGAGACATAATGCGGAGTTATAGTTTTAATTACGTTATTAATCTGGACTTTTTCCACAAGAGTATGGGCGTTCGGACTCGGAGCTTTCGATATGTGTTTTGCATATCTTCATCAGCGATCGTTCGTAAGAATTACGTTAAAAAATGGGAATTTGTCAAATTGTATTTGTGGGAAATGTCAAAGTTGTAGTTTTATAACTAATTTTTTTTACGAACGATCGCTGACAAAGATATGTACAATAAATAGGTGATTGTGGGGGTTGAGGTTCAAAAGTCATAAACGTCAATCGTCATCATATTTATAACTAAGCTATGCTCAAGAAGCTAGGCACTGTTCTGCTGTTGATAGACCTATCTTAGTATCTCACCTTGTTACAATTTACAATCAAATGTGCATTTGAGCCATGTTGAAGCTGCAAAGTGTACTTGATCATGTTTGATGGTGGAACTTCTGATAGTACCTACCATGCTCTGTCCTCACCTTTACTCAAAGATGATACCATATTAATTACTGTTACAGTGTATCACACAGTAAAATGTAGGTATTAATTCAGCTTTTGTCTTTTCTTTTGGGCGCTACATCGTTTTCCGTCATTTGACCTTGAATTTGACCTTGAAAGTCACGGTGCACAACTCTGAGAATTATTATGATGCAGGGAATGGGAACGGGGAATCGTTTGAGACCATCTTTGTCGCGATCGGACTGTAACTTTGGGCGCTACAGCGTTTTCTGTCATTTGACCTTGAA
The DNA here is from genome assembly GCA_036785665.1 of Chirona hameri. NCBI lineage: Eukaryota > Metazoa > Arthropoda > Thecostraca > Balanomorpha > Balanidae > Chirona > Chirona hameri. The sequence goes on along the minus strand of JAXIVJ010006698.1, from coordinate 35,791 downwards.
TTTGACCTTGAAAGTCACGGTGCACATAAGTCCAGCTCCAGGTGACGGGCGGAACAGCATCAGGTTACGAGCGAAGCAGTATCAGGTTACGAGCGAAGCAGTATCAGGTGACGGGCGGAACAGCATCAGGTTACGAGCGAAGCAGCATCAGGTGATGGACAGAACAGCATCAGGTTACGAGCGAAGCAGCATCAGGTGACGGGCGGAACAGCATCAGGTTACGAGCGAAGCAGCATCAGGTGACGGGCGGAACAGCATCAGGTTACGAGCGAAGCAGTATCAGGTGACGGGCGGAACAGCATCAGGTGATGGACAGGTATATTGACGACTCAGTATACCACTACGCATCCTTCTGGAGGTGTCGTCCGTTCTGTGTTTAATCCAATGCAATACGCATCAGCATCGTTATTGCACTTCATTGTATACTGTTCCCCATTATAAAAGAGCCTTTGATTCCATCACCACTTTTGATGACTACCACTTCGCCCCACTGCACTGTGTCCTGCCTCACATCACACCTCACCGTATCCTGAGCCCTGCTCCACATCACACCTCACCATATCCTGAGCCCTGCTCCACATCACACCTCACCGTATCCTGAGCCCTGCTCCACATCACACCTCACCATATCCTGAGCCCTGCTCCACATCACACCTCACCGTATCCTGAGCCCTGCCTCACATCACACCTCACCGTATCCTGAGCCCTGCTCCACATCACACCTCACCATATCCTGAGCCCTGCTCCACATCACACCTCACCGTATCCTGAGCCCTGCTCCACATCACACCTCACCGTATCCTGAGCCCTGCTCCACATCACACCTCACCGTATCCTGAGCCCTGCCTCACATCGCACCTCACCGTATCCTGAGCCCTGCTCCACATCACACCTTACCGTATCCTGAGCCCTGCTCCACATCACACCTTACCGTATCCTGAGCCCTGCTCCACATCACACCTCACCGTATCCTGAGCCCTGCTCCACATCACACCTCACCGTATCCTGAGCCCTGCTCCACATCACACCTCACCGTATCCTGAGCCCTGCTCCACATCACACCTCACCGTATCCTGAGCCCTGCTCCACATCACACCTCACCGTATCCTGAGCCCTGCCTCACATCGCACCTCACCGTATCCTGAGCCCTGCTCCACATCACACCTCACCGTATCCTGAGCCCTGCTCCACATCACACCTCACCGTATCCTGAGCCCTGCTCCACATCACACCTCACCGTATCCTGAGCCCTGCTCCACATCACACCTCACCGTATCCTGAGCCCTGCTCTACATCACACCTTACCGTATCCTGAACCCTGCTCCACATCACACCTCACCGTATCCTGAGCCCTGCTCCACATCACACCTCACCGTATCCTGAGCCCTGCTCCACATCACACCTCACCGTATCCTGAGCCCTGCTCCACATCACACCTCACCGTATCCTGAGCCCTGCTCCACATCACACCTCACCATATCCTGAGCCCTGCTCCACATCACACCTCACCGCATCCTGAGCCCTGCTCCACATCACACCTCACCGTATCCTGAGCCCTGCTCCACATCACACCTCACCGTATCCTGAGCCCTGCTCCACATCACACCTCACCGTATCCTGAGCCCTGCTCCACATCACACCTCACCGTATCCTGAGCCCTGCTCCACATCACACCTCACCGTATCCTGAGCCCTGCTCCACATCACACCTTACCGTATCCTGAGCCCTGCTCCACATCACACCTCACCGTATCCTGAGCCCTGCTCCACATCACACCTTACCGTATCCTGAGCCCTGCTCCACATCACACCTCACCGTATCCTGAGCCCTGCGCCACATCACACCTCACCGTATCCTGAGCCCTGCTCCACATCACACCTCACCGTATCCTGAGCCCTGCTCCACATCACACCTCACCGTATCCTGAGCCCTGCTCCACATCACACCTCACCGTATCCTGAGCCCTGCTCCACATCACACCTCACCGTATCCTGAGCCCTGCTCCACATCACACCTTACCGTATCCTGAGCCCTGCTCCACATCACACCTCACCGTATCCTGAGCCCTGCTCCACATCACACCTCACCGTATCCTGAGCCCTGCTCCACATCACACCTCACCGTATCCTGAGCCCTGCTCCACATCACACCTCACCGTATCCTGAGCCCTGCTCCACATCACATCTCACCGTATCCTGAGCCCTGCCTCACATCACACCTCACCGTATCCTGAGCCCTGCTCCACATCACACCTTACCGTATCCTGAGCCCTGCTCCACATCACACCTCACCGTATCCTGAGCCCTGCTCCACATCACACCTCACCGTATCCTGAGCCCTGCTCCACATCGCACCTCACCGTATCCTGAGCCCTGCTCCACATCACACCTCACCGTATCCTGAGCCCTGCCTCACATCACACCTCACCGTATCCTGAGCCCTGCTCCACATCACACCTCACCGTATCCTGAGCCCTGCTCCACATCACACCTCACCGTATCCTGAGCCCTGCTCCACATCACACCTCACCGTATCCTGAGCCCTGCTCCACATCACACCTCACCGTATCCTGAGCCCTGCTCCACATCGCACCTCACCGTATCCTGAGCCCTGCTCCACATCACACCTCACCGTATCCTGAGCCCTGCTCCACATCATACCTCCTATGTCCGCAGGGGCGACACTCGCCGCGGGTACCTCCCATGTCCGCAGGGGCGACACTCGCCGCGGGTACCTCCCATGCCCGCAGGGGCGACACACGCCGCGGGTACCTCCCATGTCCGCAGGGGCGACACTCGCCGCGGGTACCTCCCATGTCCGCAGGGGCGACACTCGCCGCGGGTACCTCCCATGTCCGCAGGGGCGACACTCGCCGCGGGTACCTCCCATGTCCGCAGGGGCGACACTCGCCGCGGGTACCTCCCATGTCCGCAGGGGCGACACTCGCCGCGGGTACCTCCCATGTCCGCAGGGGCGACACTCGCCGCGGGTGGCCGGGAACCCCTGGGTCTACGGGGATCGGGAGGGAGGGGTGAGGTAGGGGAGGAATCGGGGGCGGCAGCTGGGCGGAGGTGCCGCTTCCGTTCGGTCCGCTGACCCACTGCTGCGGCGGACGCTGGCGGTGTGGAGCGGGGCGGACGCTGTGGCGGGCAGCGGCGGGCAGGCGGCGGGCGGCGGCAGGCAGCGGCGGCGGTATAGGGCGGCGCCAGGTGTGTGTACCGGAGGCCCGAGTCTGCCACCAGTCAGTCGGCGAAGCACGTGCTGTCTGAACGGCAGAGGCAGCTCCACGCCGGGGAGACACCAGCACCGGGACACACGCGGGTACAGGGACGGAGCCGACAGACGGCGCCAACAGTGTTCCGCGGCCTGTGTTGGAGGTGTCACTAGAGCGGGTATAGTGGAGCGATCAGCGAACGAGAATCAGGTAAGAGTTGTCGTAGTATGGTGCTGATGGCTAGGAAAGAAATGTCTTGTCGGCAAATAATGTTCTACTACGCCACACAACGCTTGTTCGGAATTACTTTGGCATTAACAGCTTGGTCACGCCAATACATTTTAGTTAATAATTAACAACAACACTTCGCATTTTCTAAGCTTAAATTGTATTCCATTAAAAAATAAGTGTTTGTCAGGAACAAATGTGAAACATTGCGAAACGCCGAAGCAGAGCGAATAAATGACATTACCCAACTTTGATGCGACTTCACACTGCGATCATTTTTGTTTTAAGTTTTGTCCAATTTGTTTGGGATAAATCACGCGAAGCAATTTATATCTTTTAAGGGATATTAATGGTCAATAATTCAATATATTCATCGAAGTGAGTGTAATACAATAAATGCTAGCTAGAAATATACATATACATATAAATAATAAATATAAATATAACAGCGAAGAGATTTGATGTCACCTCGGTGATGGTTTGTTACTGATATTTATTTATCTTTTGACAACTTTGCCAGTTATACATGTCCTTATTTTTAGTGGTAGGAGATTGGAAATATTGCATTTGCAATCGAATCGCAAAAAGGCGCTTTGTGTGCGAATGATCTCCAAAAGGAGGGTTTAATTTAAATGAATAGAACTAGTGCATATGATCATAATGGCTTCCATTCAATGCTTAAACTTGCTTAAAGCAATATAAAGATTTGCTAATATGAAAGTAGCAAGACGCAGTAGTTCAAGCTTCATATATCACAATTATAGATCCTGTGAAACGTGGCACACAACATGTTTTATAGGTACTTTGCGGAAAAACAAATTTGATTACAAAAACATATGCAAATGTAGCCGGGATAGCCGGCAATTCCCATGCTGCATGTATTGCGAGGTACTAGACAGGCAATAGTCGAGTGTATGGTAATTTTAAGCTGAGCATGTCCAGGCTTCTCTCATTTGAATGTTTCTTGTTGGTAGCTCGCTTCGTTCCGAATCGCTTCATGCAGGTTGATCAGGAGGGTCGTGCACCGGTGATAATGGCTCTCTTCACTGGAAAACTGTCGAGGAAAGCAGTTTTCTCTGATTACTTCAGTTATCAATGATCACCGATCAATACTCGGCCTTGATTCAGTGTCGTGACCCTTGGTAACCCTCACCAACATCAAAGCAGATATAACTCTGTACTCTAAAGCTTTCTCCAATTGATTCACGGCATTGCCAGACAGTACGGTCAATCTTCCTCTCTTCAGTGCGTATCGTGGATCTTCTGCACGACGGTAGGTTATAGGTATCTTCCTCGTGTTGCTCACGTGCGCCGGGTTCTGGGGACGGGAGGAAGTGTTTGGCACCAGGGCAGTGGTGCGTGAAAGGGCAACATCAATTGCGATGGCGTAGCATGGTGCTGCACAGCGTTATAACGCAGGTAGTTATAGCTTAGGTACTACACAACTCCTTATTCCGTTTTGATGTTGCCGAGTCTGCTCTGCTTAAAGGAAATAGTTCACCTTCAACATGGGGTTTTGAACTGAAATAGCAGTTTTGTAGCCCGTGTTGAGAAATCCTTATCTGAAACTTTTCTTGGCTGAAAAGACTCTACAGCCGAAGATATTTGACTTTTTGGCGAAGGAATGCGGCGCATATATGCTATACCGTACCGTCTGAAAGTGCCAGCACTGCTTTGGAGCATGCGCAGACCAATAACGCACACCATAAAATCAATAATGTACAACCTTCTGGTCTGAATTGGCGCGATGTAGGACCATTTTTAAAAAGAAAAAAAGAAACTGTATTAAAACATATAATACAATCGTGTTCTGAAAAAAATTCCGAAGGTGAACTATTTCCTTTAATTGCTACGCAGCGCATCTTATCACCACTTAAATAATGCACACTTAAATAAAGTTATTTAAAGAGATTTGGCAGATCGACTGTTGCTATATGGAAATGAAGTGTTGGAAGCCTACTTACCTATCTCAGTCAGTCAGAAGCACAGTTAGAGTGCCTATAGTTCAGTAGGACACAAAAACAACAGACATTGATGATGTTCAATACGTTTTAAGAAAGGCTTCATGAAATGGTGATTTGCGTGACGACGAAAATAATTAGCACCAGACAGATATTGTTTCCACTCGTTTAACTATCCAGTTTCAGATCAATAGAGATCAATCCAGCTCCAATAGATAATCCTGTCCTGAAGCACTGGCTCTTCTATTTATAATACACAGTACACACGGAGAACGCTGAAAAGCGTCTTTCGGAAGACGTTTGTCATAAAAGGCTCCATAAACGCTGTTTGTCCTTACATCAAGTTTAACATGACTGGTGATGTACTGACTATAGCTGCCTAGCTACCCTGTAGCTAGGCAGGGTAGCTAGGCAGCTACTACCCTGTCGGGCAACTTGAAGAGAAGGATATAAATGAAATTATAATATGCTATAGGTACGCTGTATTTGCTGTTTAACTGCACCAGGCTATGTCCATCCCAGTCCTTCCCAGTATCATCCCATCCCAGTAGGAACTTTTGGCGTTTAACTACGTTTTTGTACACAACTTTTGGTACGTACGTTTTAAAGCTTAATAGTTCAGGTTGTATTTCGGTGACTCGGCCCTGAGCACACGTGTGCCAGCTCACTCCGATCGTGGTCTGGCTCCACGCCTGGTCAGGGCAGCCGTGCCGAAAGTAATAGCAATGTTCGCTGTCGCTGTCGATTTTCATTCACACCGTGCGGTTCACTAATTGACCGGACACACATTCGTCAAGGAAGGGCACGAACACCACGAAACGGGCGTCGGTGACTGACTGACTGACTGGCCCCTGTGTAACCCTCGGTACAGCCCCTCCCATTCCCCTGCCACCTCCGGCCCTGTAAGTTCAAAGTAGACCGCAGGACAAGAGCAACCCTCACCGGCCGTGGCAGTCTGTGGAGAGGGTTGGGCGGTGGAGGGGGGGGGGGGGGGGGGGGTCTGTGACGCTTTCAGTGCCGGGGAGTGACCTGTAGGTGTCGGTGTTTACCGGACCCGTTAACACTCTGCTCTGAGAGCGAGAGTGAAAGGCGATCCATTTGTTAGCGGCCGGTAATGGTTATGTTGACAGGGTCAGCATGACTAGGGGAGCTACACTGCACGTGACAGGGTCAGCGGACTAGGGGAGCTACACTGCACGTGACAGGGTCAGCGGACTAGGGGAGCTACACTGCACGTGACAGGGTCAGCGGACTAGGGGAGCTACACTGCACGTGACAGGGTCAGCATGCCTAGGGGAGCTACACTGCACGTGACAGGGTCAGCATGACTAGGGGAGCTACACTGCACGTGACAGGGTCAGCGGACTAGGGGAGCGACACCGCACGCCCCCGACTGGCGGTAGGGTGGGGTCAGGAGAGCACCGCACGCCCCCGACTGGCGGTAGGGTGGGGTCAGGAGAGCACCGCACGCCCCCGACTGGCGGTAGGGTGGGGTCAGGAGAGCACCGCACGCCCCCGACTGGCGGTAGGGTGGGGTCAGGAGAGCACCGCACGCCCCCGACTGGCGGTAGGGTGGGGTCAGGAGAGCACCGCACGCCCCCGACTGGCGGCAGGGGTGAGATCGGGAGAGCACCGCACGCCCCCGACTGGCGGTAGGGGTGAGATCGGGAGAGCACCGCACGCCCCCGACTGGCGGTAGGGGTGAGATCGGGAGAGCACCGCACGCCCCCGACTGGCGGTAGGGGTGGGGTCGGGAGCGACACCGTACGTCCCCGACTGGCGGTAGGGGTGGGGTCGGGAGCGACACCGTACGTCCCCGACTGGCGGTAGGGGTGAGATCGGGAGAGCACCGCACGCCCCCGACTGGCGGTAGGGTGGGGTCAGGAGAGCACCGCACGCCCCCGACTGGCGGTAGGGTGGGGTCAGGAGAGCACCGCACGCCCCCGACTGGCGGTAGGGTGGGGTCAGGAGAGCACCGCACGCCCCCGACTGGCGGTAGGGTGGGGTCAGGAGAGCACCGCACGCCCCCGACTGGCGGCAGGGGTGAGATCGGGAGAGCACCGCACGCCCCCGACTGGCGGTAGGGGTGAGATCGGGAGAGCACCGCACGCCCCCGACTGGCGGTAGGGGTGAGATCGGGAGAGCACCGCACGCCCCCGACTGGCGGTAGGGGTGGGGTCGGGAGCGACACCGTACGTCCCCGACTGGCGGTAGGGGTGGGGTCGGGAGCGACACCGTACGTCCCCGACTGGCGGTAGGGGTGAGATCGGGAGAGCACCGCACGCCCCCGACTGGCGGTAGGGTGGGGTCAGGAGCGACACCGTACGTCCCCGACTGGCGGTAGGGGTGAGGTCGGGAGCGACACCGTACGCCCCCGACTGGCGGTAGGGTGGGGTGAGGAGAGGACGTTCAGAGGCGCGGCACCGGTCGGCCACTGATGTCTCACTCTCCTCCTGAGGTCAGGTCAACACCGGGTCCGCTGCGGTGAAGAGGGGCATCACAAATGACGCATCGATCAATGTCCTGTCATTTGGCGTCGCAAACAGATCCCGGGAGGTAGAGATGTGCCACTCCTTCACCCCCAGTCTCCCGATGAAAGGTGGCTACATGCGGCTTTTCATAGTAGAGAAAGCGCAAGTAAACCGTGTTAATACGCCCGACATGCTCCCGAGAATGGTTTGGTCAGGTATAACACATTAGCCAGCGCTTGACACGTCGTATGTCCAGCTCGACTGCCCAGCTCGCTTTCTCTTCTGTACCATCAGCTCAGGAGATGGGGTCGGTCGGAGCTGTGAGTTTTAGTGTCGTGATCGCGATCGGAGAGCATTGTCGCAGCCTCCATCACATCTTCCCGATTTCGTATCTGCCACATTGTCCGTCACAATATCCATCGTATCAGCCACTACATCACGGACATTAGTCAGATATAACCTCCAAATGGCGTCTTCGCGGCATATATATATCCTCCCTGCGGCATATATACCCTCCCTCCGTCCCTCGGCGTATACCTCCGAGGGACCATCGTAGTTCGGATAAGTATACCTCCGAGGGACCATCGTAGTTCGGATCAGTATACCTCGAGGGACCATCGTGGTTCGGATCAGTATACCTCCGAGGCACCATCGTGGTTCGAGTCAGTATACCTCCGCGGGACCATCGTGGTTCGAGTCAGTATACCTCGAGGGACCATCGTGGTTCGGATCAGTATACCTCCGAGGGACCATCGTAGTTCGGATCAGTACACCTCGAGGGACCATCGCGGTTCGGATCAGTATACCTCGAGGGACCATCGTAGTTCGGATCAGTATACCTCCGAGGGACCATCGTGGTTCGGATCAGTATACCTCCGAGGGACCATCGTGGTTCGGATCAGTATACCTCCGAGGGACCATCGTGGTTCGGATCAGTATACCTCCGAGGGACCATCGTGGTTCGGATCAGTATACCTCCGAGGGACCATCGTGGTTCGGATCAGTAGACCTCCGAGGGACCATCGTAGTTCGGATCAGTATACCTCGAGGGACCATCGTGGTTCGGATCAGTATACCTCCGAGGGACCATCGTGGTTCGGATCAGTATACCTCGAGAGACCATCGTAGTTCGGATCAGTATACCTCCGAGAGACCATCGTGGTTCGAGTCAGTATACCTCCGAGGGACCATCGTGGTTCGGATCAGTATACCTCCGAGGGACCATCGTAGTTCGAGTCAGTATACCTCCGAGGGACCATCGTGGTTCGGATCAGTATACCTCGAGGGACCATCGTAGCTCGGATCAGTATACCTCCGAGGGACCATCGTATTTCGGATCAGTATACCTCCGAGGGACCATCGTGGTATCAGTATACCTCCGAGGGACCATCGTGGTTCGGATCAGTATACCTTGAGGAACCATCGTAGTTCGGATCAGTATACCTCGAGGGACCATCGTAGCTCGGATCAGTATACCTCCGAGGGACCATCGTAGTTCGGATCAGTATACCTCCGAGGGACCATCGTGGTTCGAGTCAGTATACCTCGAGGGACCATCGTGGTTCGGATCAGTATACCTCCGAGGGACCATCGTAGTTTGAGTCAGTATACCTCCGAGGGACCATCGTGGTTCGGATCAGTATACCTCCGAGGGACCATCGTGGTTCGGATCAGTATACCTCCGAGGGACCATCGTAGTTCGGATCAGTATACCTCCGAGGGACCATCGTGGTTCGGATCAGTATACCTCCGAGGGACCATCGTGGTTCGGATCAGTATACCTCGAGGGACCATCGTGGTTCGGATCAGTATACCTCCGAGGGACCATCGTGGTTCGGATCAGTATACCTCCGAGGGACCATCGTAGTTCGGATCAGTATACCTCCGAGGGACCATCGTGGTTCGGATCAGTATACCTCCGAGGGACCATCGTGGTTCGGATCAGTATACCTCCGAGGAACCATCGTAGTTCGGATCAGTATACCTCGAGGGACCATCGTGGTTCGGATCAGTATACCTCGAGGGACCATCGTAGTTCGGATCAGTATACCTCCGAGGGACCATCGTGGTTCGGATCAGTATACCTCCGAGGGACCATCGTGGTTCGGATCAGTATACCTCGAGGGACCATCGTAGTTCGGATCAGTATACCTCCGAGGGACCGTCGTGGTTCGGATCAGTATACCTCCGAGGGACTATCGTGGTTAGGATCAGTATACCTCCGAGGGACCATCGTGGTTCGGATCAGTATACCCCCGAGGGACCATCGTGGTTCGGATCAGTATACCTCGAGGGACCATCGTGGTTCGGATCAGTATACCTCCGAGGGACCATCGTGGTTCGGATCAGTATACCTCGAGGGACCATCGTGGTTCGGATCAGTATACCTCCGAGGGACCATCGTGGTTCGGATCAGTATACCTCGAGGGACCATCGTGGTTCGGATCAGTATACCTCCGAGGGACCATCGTGGTTCGGATCAGTATACCTCGAGGGACCATCGTGGTTCGGATCAGTATACCTCCGAGGGACCATCTTGGTTCGGATCAGTACACCTCCGAGGGACCATCGTGGTTCGGATCAGTATACCTCCGAGGGACCATCGTGGTTCGGATCAGTATACCTCCGAGGGACCATCGTGGTTCGGATCAGTGCCACCTCCGAGGGACCATCGTGGTTCGGATCAGTATACCTCCGAGGGACCATCGTGGTTCGGATCAGTGCCACCTCTCGTGCTCGGATATGCCCATCTCCAATGCGCTCCGCCATTCGTTTGTGGTGGTAATACCTCACTCTCTGAGGCCGTTCGGATGTGGTGGTAATACCTCACTCTCTGAGGCCGTTCGGATGTGCTTCGCCTCTTCCATTTCCTCCGCTGCGGTCACACGGCGTGCCATCTGCACGTGATCGCTGACCACCGCTCTCCAGCACAGCGGGGGGCCGATCCGTGGGAGGCAGAGAGAGGGGAGAGCGAGGGGAGAGAGAGGGGAGAGAGAGGGGAGAGAGGAAGGGAGAGGGGTGAGCGGGAGGGAGAGGAAAGGATGGAGGCAGAGGGAAAGAGGCGACTCGGGGAACGCACGGAAGTCGGCCGTGATGCTAGTGGCGTTCCGTCACACCGTCACATCGTCACACCGTCACACACCGTCACACCGCCACACACCGTCACACCGTCAAACACATTGTCACACCGTCACACCGTTACACCGTCATACCGTCACACACATTGTCACACCGTCACACCGTTACACCATCACACCGTCAAACCGTCACACCGTTACACCGTCACACCGTCACACTCACACATTGTCACACCGTCACACCGTCACACCCTCACACCGTCACACCGTCAAACCGTCACACCGTCGCGTCCGGACACTAGGGAAAGCGCCTCTGGGCGGCGCGGCTAAAATGCCGCCGCGGCGAGTGGCGCGGCCGCGGCGAACCCGCAGTGCTCCCGGCGCCTGTTTGCAACTGTCATGTGGCCACGCAGGACACTCTGCGTGGCGAGGTCGGGTCATGTTAGGCTCAGTTGTGAGGCGGATAACAGTTGATGGCCGAGCGCCGCTGTGGTGACGTTTCAGCGATCGATTTTAGAGTCGGGAGTGAGCAGTCCATGGGGGCGGAAACGGGTGCCTTCCGGTTAGCCTTGATCCGACCACGCGGGCCGGGTATGTGGCAGATGACAGATGACATAACAGATGATTGGTGACTCGTGACGGGTGATACATGCCTGCTGACTGACTGGTTGTTACTGTTACGATTGATCACTAATGAGGGAGCATAACACTCGAACCATCAAGTGATACGCATTTAACACGTCTCTAATTCGTGTGCTGTAAGCGTTAGCAAAAGGAGGGCTGTTCGGTGAGTTCGAGTCTCAGCATCTCGCAATCAACAAAACAGGCGCACCAGACAGCGGCACTGAAAATAAAGGTGACCCTTTCCCCGCTGGTTACGTATTATCAAATGACGTAAACATGCTATTTGCGCAATAATTTGCCGTTTTGAAACGAGGACAGTTGTAAGAAACATAGATGTTGGTGGGAGTCGGCTATCAGGTCCGCCATTTACCAGTATGTGTATGTAAATGTTGTCCATTACAATGCGTAGTTACACCACTTTCAAGCTATAAACTATCTACTGCATTATGCTACTGTGTTTTGTCGCTGTGAACACGGGTCTTAACGATGCGAGGAGTGGAGCCATTTGCTGCAACTGCACTGAATAAACAAAGTGAACCACCTTCTCACTTTCTCCAGGTAGCATGTTAACATAACCTGTACGTACTACGTAGGCACCCGGCGATGGCTTGGCATACCTTATCTAGTACTTGCCTTGCCCATAGCGAAGGGTGACAAAAGGCAGATTTGAGTTTCGTCATGGCAGAGAGTGGCTAATATAAGTGGCAGCCGGGTCACTGCTTCCTCTTACCACACTGTCCTATAACTCAGACACCTCAGATGTCTTGGAATCATCGGAAGTGAAATAAGCAAATTGGTAACATATTCATGCATAATCATTCTGCCTGATCCGTCCGTGACAGTAACATCAGCCTCGGGGAACTCATGTTGCGTTCAGGTGACGACGGTGAGGATACACGACTATCATTATTTGAATTAATGGGGAGCTGCTGATGACAGTGGCAGCTCTCTCCCATGCTGGGACAAAGAACAGGGAGCGCATGTCACGATCACTGCGCCAAGTCGTACCCTGTCCTGTTGTATGAACCTGCTTTCACCAGTGTCTTCTTATCTATCGCTGAAGAACATGCAAATGTTGCCGACATGCACATAGCTGTGACACATGCAACGGAACTTCTGCGTACTATAGAGCTGGGAATGATCTGGGGCCTTTCTCCTCCATTTGCTAAAGACGACGCCATTTAATTTACGGATGATCATGGATGAAACGCTAGATAATGTGCCCTATAAACATTTAATGATACTCCGCGACGTAGTAATGTCTAAAACCGCATGGCCTAGCAACTCTCTGAGGCTTTCGCCTGCTTTTGTAACTAGACGTCGCGTAGTTTGGTCCTCCAACGAACAGCCGCCAGCGTCCCCTTCCCACTGACCCGACTACCTATAGTCACACGAACATTCACAACGCGCGCATTCACACAGACGGACAATGTAGCGGCATTTCCCCACGTGGGATCCGCTCTCCTCCCACGGCTTCTCTCCGATTAGCATGCCATCTGCTCTGCTCCCCTGCACTGTTCACTTCAGTTCTGTTCTGTTCAGTGCGGTTCTGACCAGCGTGACACCTGCCCCGCTCACCGCGTGCCGAGCCTCTCACGTGCGCGCATCAATTGTCTCGTGGCCGCCGCGCGGCGCCAGAGAAAGTTTCCACAGCTGCGCGCCGCCGCATGGCGACCTGGCGCGTCGCGTGTGTCGCGTGTGGCGTCACGGCTGCCAGAAAGCGGTCCGCAGGGCGCGGGGTCGACACAAGGCGCCTGCGAGGACGGCGGTCCACCGCACCGGTCACGCCCCCATCACCGCCGACGCCCCCGCCGCTGACCGCCGAGCCCGGCCGAAATAGTTTTGTTTTGACGCTTAGCGCCAGGAGCGCACACCGGGAATACTTGATTTGCCACGCTCCATCACCACCAGTGCCCAATATCAGCGGTTATTAGGATAAACTCTGAATTAGAGTGACGGGCCGGCACTGAATTCCCTCTCACTCTCCGGGGCGCAGTCGGAGCGCTCCTGTCCTACGTCCTCCACCCGAGTCCGCTCCTACCCTCTGCCTCCTCTGATCGGTCCTCGTCGTCTCCCTCTGTACTCTGCCCTGACCCGGCCCAGTCAGGGCTCGCCTCCGGCCTCTGCTGCCAGTGGATTTCTCCACAGGTTCTGACGGTAAACACCCGCCAGTCTCCGGTAAACACGTATTCATGACGCCAGCAATTCATTCAGACCAGCCTTCCTTCCCGGCTCGCCTTTCCCGCTCACCTCTCGTCTGTCTCACCCCCCACCCCCCTCTCTCTCTCTCATCTCTCTCGTCTCTCTCGTCTCTCTCGTCTCTCTCGTCTCTCTCGTCTCTCTCGTCTCTCTCGTCTCTCTCGCCTCTCTCGCCTCTCTCGCCTCTCTAGCCTCTCTCGCCTCTCTCGCCTCTCTCGCCTCTCCTGCTTCTCTCGCCTCTCTCGCCTCTCTCGCCTCTCTCGCCTCTCTCGCCTCTCTCGCCTCTCTCGCCTCTCTCGCCTTTCTCGCCTCTCTCGCCTCTCGCCTCTCTCGCCTCTCTCGCCTCTCTCGCCTCTCTCGCCTCTCTCGCCTCTCCCGTCTCTCGTGCCTTTCTCGTCTCTCGCGCCTCTCTCGCCTCTCGCGTCTCTCTCGCGTCTCTCTCGCGCTTCTCTCGCCTCTCTCGCCTCTCTCGTCTCTCTCGCCTCTCTCGCCTCTCTCGCCTCTCTCGCCTCTCTCGCCTCTCTCGCCTCTCTCACCTCTCTCGCCTCTCTCGCCTCTCTCGCCTCTCTCGCCTCTCTCGCCTCTCTCGCCTCTCTCGCCTCTCTCGCCTCTCTCGCCTCTCTCGTCTCTCTCGTCTCTCTCGTCTCTCTCGTCTCTCTCGCCTCTCTCGCCTCTCTCGCCTCTCTCGCCTCTCTCGCCTCTCGCCTCTCTCACCTCTCTCGCCTCTCTCGCCTCTCGCCTCTCTCACCTCTCTCGCCTCTCGCGCCTCTCTCGCCTCTCTCGCCTCTCCCGCATCTCCTGCATCTCCTGCATCTCTCGCCTCTGTCCACCACCCTCACCTCTCTCGCGCGTAGCGTGGGCCTCCGAGCTGAGGAAGAGATCACTGAGGTGAGGGCTGGATAAGAGTGAGAGTTAGGCCGAACGGTAGCCTTGTCACTCACAGAACGGGGAACGGAGGTACATCGAACCGTTCCACTTCCAACTTGGGATTAGCTCAATAATGATTATGCTATTTTATATTAATATAAAATTCAAAGAAAACAAAGCATAGTATCGACGTTTCAGGATGCTAATACCACATCAGTTATCATGAATTGACAGCTGTGTTGAGCAAGTGTAATTGATAGGAACGCGACTTCCTAGCTGAACAGCACTGTTGAGAGAGCAGCACATATTTCTATATCAGTCATATAGACGTTTTCCCGCCGTCTCACTGTAACAGCACTTTTGGGAGAGCGGCACATATTTCTATATCAGCCATATAGACGTTTTCCCGCGGTCTCACTGTAGTGCGCCACTCCGTCAATGCTTGTCGGAGATCGGCGACACCGTCGGCCTGAGCTCGTGATTCGAAGGCTGTGAATTACTCAGAGGCTGCCCTCAATCCTCACCACTGAGGTGTTCGGTCCCGCGCTCAATAGCTCTGTTAGGGAGAGGAGGCCAATGCGCCGAGTTGGGCCGACCGTGCTTATACGTACAGTCGGAGCTGTAGTTTGTCAATGGCGACTGGTACGGATTCGCCGGCTATGGGCACACATAGGTCCAAACTATGTAAAGACGTGTTTCATAGGCACGCAGAACTACATGAGCGAAATATAGAACGGTGATGCCATCAGAAACGGAATCAGAACTGCTGCAGGTCAGATACGGATGGCGAAATATCGGCACCTACTTGCTCTAGACTGGTTTTACATACTGCAGTACAACACCTGGACATTGCATACTGATCGTCTCACTGTTTCTAATATGCTTTAATCCAATATCTGCCTACTCATTAACATTCCGTGCCATTTCTTCACTAAGCACCTTATTGAATACAAAAGATCTTGCTAAAATTGAATCAATCGCACTTTAGATAGCAGAGTAGGTTTGGCAACCGCCCTTTACAGCACAACAATGTAATGCAGCTTCAGAACAGTGCAAGTCTGTGCACCTGTGCAATGCATACATACTTCATGGCTTGCTTCATGGTACTCGCAATCTTGCAGAAATGTACCAGTACATGGAAGAAGCCGAATGCATGCATTAACAATGAGACAGTTTTAAGATATTTACAATATTTAAACGTTTTGGTGATATTATAAAACATACACTGGTCCCGGTTTGTCTTTCCCGCTCCATAAACTGACACAGAATACCGTCTTAGTGTTTAGGCTGGACCAAGGAATGCTCACTCGTCTGAGTAAATATACATTCTAGGCATTATGTATGCAAATCAAAACCACTTTCTCTCAGTCTGCGGCTGACAGCTGGAGCATAATCGGCTGACGGCTGAAGCGTAACCGGCAGATGGCGAATAAGGCAAGGGTAGGTCCAAACTGCGGATTTCTTGGAAAGGCTACGGCAACTCGCCTCCGGGAAAGTCAGTATCACCTGCCGTTCATCACACATCGTGGACGATCCCGCAGACAGGCGGTGAAGGACCTGTATTTGTGTTGTGCCGTCGAACTAATCGCTAATGCGTGCGATATGATGACCCCGCACCCTCAGCGCCCCCTCCATTATTGACGGGTTGACAGTCGGCACTGCCCATGGTGCCTACAGACCGCCACACACACAGAGTCAGAGGTCAACGAAATGTGGGATTTTCTCCTGTGGCGAGCGGCGCCTGTCGCGCGAGACCAGACAACAGACTGCTGATCGGCGGGATTTCACTCTCAGACACCCGAAACGCCCGAATTCCACAGACACGAAGTGAACGGAAGACCTTGGATAGATAAATGCTCCACTGGTGGCCAGCAGGGCATGGGCAGAAGCGTGAAATTGTTACGCATTCTTATGACTGAACGATGCTGTTTTGGTCACGATTCACTTACACCAACAGTGACACGCGAAAACAACAGGACTGCGCCATTACGTTTAACGTTGGGTTCCATAGCAGAGGAATTGCCAGCTTGTGTACTTTTGTAACGTTTTGCAGCATTCGACGTTACGAAATATATATATATGTATATATATATATATATATATATATATATATATATATATATATATATATATATATATATATGCCTAATATCTTAAATTGGTGCTACCTAACAGTTAAACAGTCAAACACGCTCAAAAATTGTAACTGCCAAAACGGCCTTCGACGCAGTCGTTGGTGTAGATAAGCCAAAACAGTGAGCTTGCGTGAGCCTGTAACAGCTTCATGACCATAAACTACAATCTGATTAATAAATAGCATGACTTCAAGCACCGATAAGTATGATGCAAGCAAAGATCACCTGAATTTCACAACTTCGCATTTTGCTGGGACAGTCTTGGTATAGCTCCTTTCCATGAATACTCGGACACGAATCTGTGTCCCCATTGTTTGGTGATAGCGCACATGGTGTCACACATGCTCGTATACAACATTCCCACAAAGTGCAAACCCGAAACGCCATGAATCGCTATCTACTTCCGAAACGTGAACAGATTGTGAGTTTCACAAGAAAACCTTACACACAAGAAAACCCCACAAACGTTTCCCAACATACAGTGCAGTAGTTTGTCATTTCTGTCTCGCTTGAACTTTGTAGGTACAGTGGAGACTGCAATATATCGGTGTGCCGACAAAACTTCTAAGGAATCACTTCTAACGACAGAACTTCCAAGTCAAAACCTACACGCGTCAAAACTGTAAATGGAAAAACTTCTAATGGAAAAACTTCTTCGCGTCAAAACTTCCAAAGCAAAAACTTCTAAACGACAAAACTTCCAAACGTCAAAACTTCCAAAGCCAAAACTTCTTCGCGACAAAACTTCAAATGAAATTACTTCCAATTCTACAACTTCTAAGCGACAAAACTTCTAATGGCAAAACTTCCAAGCGACAAAACTTCCAACCGTCAAAACTTCCAAAGCAAAAACTACTTCGCGACAAAACTTCCAATGAAATAACTTCCAATCCCAAAACTTCTAAGCGACAAAACTTCTAATGGCAAAACTTCCAAGCGACAAAACTTCCAACCGTCAAACCTTCCAAAGCAAAAACTTCTCCGCGACAAAACCTCCAATGAAATATCTTCCAATTCCGAAAATTCAATTCCGAAAAGGGGGGGGGGGGGAGGGGTCCGGGGGGGGGGGGGGCGACAGACCCACCCCCGGCAGGTTCCTCATCGCAGCTGTTCGAATATGTTATTACAATATTGTTTCCTGCCACACCCTGGTCCATGGGATCGTCAAATCGCTGTTTTTTGGTAACGCACCGTAGTTTTCTACTTGCTTTTGGCAATTACAAGTTGTGACTCGTGGAAGTTTTTGCATTATAAGTTGCTCTGGCATTAGCAGTTTTGATACTTGAAAGCTTGACGCTTATAAGTTTTTGCATTGAAAGTTTTGACTTTTGTAAGTTTTTGCATTGGAAGTTATTTCATTAGAAGTTTTGGCGCTTGAAAACATTTTTCTATTAGAAGTTTTGACGCTAAGAAGTTTTGGCGCTTAGAAGTTTTTGCATTGGAAGTGTTGACGCTTGTACATATGTTTTGGCATTGGAAGTTATTTCATTAGAAGTTTTGTCGCTTGGAAGTTTTTTCATTCGCAGTTTTGACGCATATAAGTATTGGCTTGGAAGTTTTGACGTTCGAAGTTCTGCATTATAAGTTTTGACGTGGAACCCAATATATCAGTGCACACTAGCACCAAAACTGAATGCAACATAGGCCAGTAAAACCAAGTTTGTACAGTGGAGACTGGACTATATCAGTACATGCTAGCACCAAGACTGAACGAAGGATAGGCCGGTAACACCACATTTGTACAGTGGAGACTGCAATATATCAGTGCACACTTGGGACTTTCCAGGATACTTGCTCGGCCCATTACTGTACAACATTGCAAGCAACGATCTCGCATGCCACATTCCAGCTAAAATTAATGGCTTCAATGTCACAGTGGTGCGTTATGCTGATGACACACAGCTCGCTGTCACAGGCCCTTGAGATAAAATTGGAGAACTATACAAAGGAGCATGGAAGAGTTGCTAGTAACGATGTCAACGTGGTTTCAAAAGCATGACATGAAGGTTAATGCGACAAAAACTGAATTTATTTTGTGCGGAGACAAGAGGCAGTTAAAGCGCAGCCCCCAGTATTTTATTTTATGGGAGAGCAAATTCAATATTCAGCAAAGTAAACATTTAGGCGTGGTGATGGATGGAACATTGTCATGAGACTATCATATCAAAAACATCACTGATCGCTACTTTGGAATTTTGATAGAATTAAGCCATGTAAAACATGTTTTGCCCGCTGAAGTGTTGCCGCGCATTGTCGATTGTCTTGTGCTATCACATGTGAGATACTGTGCACAAGTGTATGGCAGTGCCAGTGTGACGTCTCTCAAGAACATCCAAAGAATCTGAAATTTTTCCGCACGAGTAATATCAGGACGCAGGAAATACGAACATATATCTGATGTATTGCGTGAATTAGGTTGGCTAAATGCGTTATATTTAGTACAATATTCTGACTTGTGCATGTTGCAGAAGGTTATAACTAGTGCGAAATCTTCGTCGTTGGCGTCGCATATCAAGTTCAACCATGAAATACTGGAGCGTGATACTCGACAATCGAGACATCTACTCGGCCCTTGCCTCGGCCCAGGAATAACCACGGAAAGCGTACATTCTTGTACAGGGCTAGCCAGACATTCAACGCGCATATTTCACCCTAGTGTGTTTTGAATCGCAGTTGTCGCCTATTCGGTCATTTGATTTTACACTTGCTTAAAGGAAATAGTTCACCTTCGGAAAATTTTCAGAACACGATTTGATTATATTCTTTAATACAGTTTCTTTTTTTCTTTTCAAAAATGGTCCTACATCGCGCCAATTCAGGACAGAAGGTCGTAAATTATTAATGTTATGGTGTGCGTTATTGGTCTGCGCATGCTCCATGCAGTGCTGGCACTCTCAGACGGTACGGTATATCATATATGCGCCGCATTCCTTCGCAAAAAGTCAAATATCTTCGGCTGGAGAGTCTTTTCAGCCAAGAAAAGTTGCAGATAAGGATTTCTCAACACGGGCTACAAAACTGCTATTTCAGTTCAAAATCCCATGTTGAAGGTGAACTATTTCCTTTAATCATTTTACGATGTCGGTAAAACAGGGCAAAATGTTTTAGCTCATCTTTATGCTTAGGTGTGATGAGGACCAAAGAATAACCCTGTCGTGTGGAACTCTCTGTTTACGTTATACATACATACATACGCTATCACCAAAACTAAACTTGGCATAGGCCGGTAACACCAAGTTTGTACAGTCGATACTGCAATATCCCAGTGCATGCTAGCACTAAGGCTGAACGCAGCGGTGGCAGGTAACACCAAATGATCGGTGGCAGGGCCGGCCGACGGAAAACATAATCATCACAGCCACCCAGGAAGCCTTGCATCACCAAGGCGATCCTGCATCACCTGGAGCTCTCGAGTCTCGGAAGGAGCTCCCCGTGTATCGACATGAGCTCCCCGTGTATCGACATGAGCTCCCCGTGTATCGACATGAGCTCCCCGTGTATCGACATGAACTCCCCGTGTATCGACATGAGCTCCCCGTGTATCGACATGAGCTCCCCGTGTATCGACATGAGCTCCCCGTGTATCGACATGAGCTCCCCGTGTATCGACATGAACTCCCCGTGTATCGACATGAGCTCCCCGTGTATCGACATGAACTCCCCGTGTATCGAAATGAACTCCCCGTGTATCGAAATGAACTCCCCGTGTATCGACATGAACTCCCCGTGTATCGACATGAACTCCCCGTGTATCGACATGAACTCCCCGTGTATCGACATGAGCTCCCCGTGTATCGACATGAGCTCCCCGTGTATCGACATGAACTCCCCGTGTATCGACATGAGCTCCCTGTGTATCGACATGAACTCCCCGTGTATCGAAATGAACTCCCCGTGTATCGAAATGAACTCCCCGTGTATCGACATGAACTCCCCGTGTATCGACATGAACTCCCCGTGTATCGACATGAGCTCCCCGTGTATCGACATGAGCTCCCCGTGTATCGACATGAACTCCCCGTGTATCGACATGAGCTCCCCGTGTATCGACATGAGCTCCCCGTGTTTTAGCCGGGGCGAGACGTTCCACCACGAGCTCCCCCCGTCCCAACAGGGTCGGAATGGGACCATGCCGCCGAAGTGTCAGCTCTGGCGGATCCGGGACGCTGACGATGGTATGCTCTCGTGTTTCAGCTGTGCTGAGATGGCCCGGCGGGATGTCGGCCAGGAGTCGGTGTGTGTCGGCATCACAGCCGTGCTGCTACTGTCGCTGATGGTTCAGGTGAGCTCCGGGACAGTCTGCGCGAGTCTGCATCACCTGCTACTGCTACTCACCTCCATACCTGCGCTGCGTCACCTCCGCACGGATACCGCACTGCTGATACTGATCAACAGGCGTCCTGCGCTGCGTCACCTCCGCACGGATACCGCACTGCTGATACTGATCGACAGGCGTCCTGCGCTGCGTCACCTCCGCACGGATACCGCACTGCTGATACTGATCAACAGGCGTCCTGCGCTGCGTCACCTCCGCACGGATACCGCACTGCTGATACTGATCAACAGGCGTCCTGCGCTGCGTCACCTCCGCACGGATACCGCACTGCTGATACTGATCAACAGGCGTCCTGCGCTGCGTCACCTCCGCGCGGATACCGCACTGCTGATACTGATCAAGAGGCGTTTTGAATGGCTATCATACCGGTCTTGATGCCAGAGCTAATCAGTTCGACCCGTAGTAATTACTAATTGCAAACATGTGGTTATGTTTAAGTGCTACACATATTTACATATTCAATATATTGAATTGAACCCGTTGGAACGTGTCCCCTGCAGGCGGCCCAGGCGACAGATGTGGACCGGGAGCAGATCCAGCGGCTGAAGGACCAGCTGGCGGTGGAGACCCGCCCAGCAGGAGACCAGTTCGTCAGGTTCTTCGCGCCGCCGCCGCGCTCTCTCAATGGTAAGTCGGCGGGGCCGGTAGAACCAGTGGTGGACGAGAGGCCGTGGTCGCCCCGGCAGCGGACGTGTTACGACTAGTCTCGTGTGATGGCACCTCGGACCGCTTAGACTGTCGATAGGATAGGGAAATCATGTCATTGTCGATACGATCGGTGTGGCGACTTCCAGCTCTTGGTATCCATCATTCCTCCCCAGGACCCGTTAGGTCACCTTCATCGCCTCCACGGTCAATGCGCTGCCCAGTGAGCGGCCCAGTGAAGGCGAGGGTGGTTAGAGTCGAGACTGGTCGATCGGAACACCACCCTTACAAGCCCCAATCGCCACCCACCACTCCGCAGCAGTCATCAGAAACCACAGCAGGATACCCGGGGCACTACGTGATGACGAACTCGTAATTTATCGATTAAAGGGAATATTTCACCTTTGTATTGGGTTTGAACTGAGATATCCATTAACTTTGGCCGTTATTGAAATGTCGAAAATACTAAGGTCATTTTCCCCAAAACTTAGCTGTTTTTAAGCAATTTAATTTATAATTTACAAAATGGGGTGTAAGCTAATGCCGCCGCTGATTGGCTGACAGCAACTTCAAGATTGTTGGCCCTGGAAGTCAGACGACCTGTATTTCTCGAACCTTGGCGAGTACGATGTAAACAACGGTCAACGCGATAGGTTGCGATACAAGTTTAAGTTTTCACGTTGTTTGAAGTCTCAGTTATGTATTGATTGTTTTTTTTTTAAAATAAATATTGAGCTATCGCAATGCCTCGCACTCGTCATTGTGTTCTGTGCGGGAGAAGACACAGTTCCACAATGTTTGTATTTAACTCGCCAGAATTGTCTGGAAACGATTGTGCCATATGTTGGCAGCGAAAGGTTTTCTCTATAGCTCTCTATAGCTCAATAATGAAGTTATCATCCCAAATTCAAAAAACTTAATTTGTAAAAAGTTAAGTGACATTTCGAGGGAGAAAAATATCACCATCGTTTTCAGCCGCACTTACTTTATATTTTCCACTACAACCAGCGTATATTTGACAACTTTCAAGAAGGTGAAGCATTCCCTTAACAAAGGTCTCTAGTGGGGACATTGCAGTCCGCAATCAAAGCCTTACCGTCGTCCGTCTTTAATGACGTCACTTACACATTGTTTATGCAGTGAGATATTGCAGCACGAATGCTTTCTTGCACACAGTCTCTGTTGTCTTCTCTATCTGCCCGGCGTCAGTCGGTAATTTATATCTCCTCCCTCCTTCCCCTGTCAACCCTGTCTCTCCTTCCCGAGACAGGGTTGTTATCAGTCATCCGCCCAGCTCGTCCGTCCGACACTCCGCGGCGAAAGTAGGCAGCCAGCCGTGACACTTCCACAACACAGCCGTCCTGACCCTCCGGTCCTGGATTGTTCCTACACAGCCGTTCTGACCCTCCGGTCCTGAACTGTTCCTACACAGCCGTCCTGACCCTCCGGTTCTGGATTGTTCCTACACAGCCGTCCTGACCCTCCGGTCCTGGATTGTTCCTACACAGCCGTTCTGACCCTCCGGTCCTGAACT
>JAXIVJ010006698.1:0-5000 GCA_036785665.1 Chirona hameri | reverse complement strand
GCGTCTCTCTGCGATCATTGGTTCGGAAGATAACCAGGGGGGGGGGGGGCGTTTTAACGCCCCCCCCCCCTCCCCCAGCCAATGGCGTTCTGCTCAGACCCCAGTCAATGCCGGATTAACATGTCGGACAGTTTGAAGTTGGGAAATGTCGCGAAAAGCAATGCAAAGGGAAATGTCATGAGATCTGAAAAATGAATTGCTAGATATAGTCTATGCTAATGTGTCAAACGGAAGAAGCATTCCACAGTCAGAAGTTATATAATGGTAAAACTTCACGGGCATTGTTCATCGCGAAACTGTGTGGCGTGATGCCGCTGAAGCAGCCATTAGCTATCGTGGCGGTCTTGGCCGACATGATCAGTGAAAGCGATCGTGGTGCGTTATACTGATTGTTATTGTTTTGTGAAGAGCATAATGACTACCTTGCCAGGGGCGGGTGGATATCGGTCGCCAAGCACCGATCATGAAGGATGGGGGTATACGGCCTAGAATCTCCCCGCCGAAATTACCTGCGACCTCTTCTGCCAGGGTGGGCATAACGCAGCACAGTCCGGTTGGGGCCCCGATCAGTTTGAACCTGGGCTTGCCCGTTCATCTACTTGGGCTAGCCAGCGTGGGGCCACACTATACGCTGTTTAAAAATGCATTGAACAACTCTGGCTGTCCTCGGGCTAGCCCGAGCAGCCCGTGGCCGCGCGTACTCGGGCAAGCCCACGTGGGGCCACAGTTACCGGCGGTTATAAACGCACGGAGCAACTCGGGCTTAGCCCAAGTTAGCCCGGCAGATGTTCAAGGTCGGGTGTAGCTCGGGTATGCCCGACGTATTTGGCTGGGCTAGCCCAAGTTACAACTCGGGTTCTGCTTGACGTAAGTGTGTCAAACGCCAGTCAGAAACGGGGTTACAGCCTGGGCTAGCCCAACCATATAAGTCGTGCAAACCCGAGTTCTGCACAATTGGGCCCCACTCAGAATTCCTGGCTGGGACAGGACACACAGCCACAGCCACATCCACATCCCCATCCCCATCCCCATCCCCATCCCCATCCCCCATCCCCCAGCCCAGCCCCCAGCCCCAGCCCCAGTCCCAGCCCCAGCCCCCAGCCCCAGCCCCAGCCCCAGCCCCAGACACAGACACAGACACAGACACAGACACAGACACAGACACAGACACAGACACAGACACAGACACAGACACAGACACAGACACAGACACAGACACAGACACAGACACAGACACAGACACAGACACAGACACAGACACAGACACAGACACAGACACAGACACAGACACAGACACAGACACAGACACAGACACAGACACAGACACAGGACACAGACACAGACACAGACACAGACACAGACACAGACACAGACACAGACCACACAGACACAGACACAGACACAGACACAGACACAGACACAGACACAGACACAGACACAGACACAGACACAGACACCAGACACAGACACAGACACAGACACAGACACAGACACAGACACAGACACAGACACAGACACAGACACAGACACAGACACAGACACAGACACAGACACAGACACAGACACAGACACAGACACAGACACACGCACGCACGCACGCACGCACACACACACACACACACACACACACACACACACACACACACACACACACACACACACACACACACACACACACACACACACACACACACACACACACACACACACACACACATACACACACACACACTCTCTCACACACACACACACACACACACACACACACACACACACACACACACACACACACACACACACACACACACACACATACCGGCCGTCCACGTCTCTCGGCTCCTCGAGACATTGCCGTCCACGTCTCTCGGCTACTCGAGACATTGCCGTCCACGTCTCTCGGCTCCTCGAGACATTGCCGTCCACGTCTCTCGGCTCCTCGAGACATTGCCGTCCACGTCTCTCGGCTCCTCGAGACATTGCCGTCATGGCCGGTCCCCGTCTGCCAACTCGGGGCACTACTGTCATCCACCACGGACCCGATCGACAGTCTGCCGCCGGATGTGTGTGTGTGTGTGTGTGTGTGTGTGTGTGTGTGTGTGTGTGTGTGTGTGTGTGTGTGTGTGTGTGTGTGTGTGTCTGTGTGTGTGTGTCTGTGTGTGTGTCTGTGTGTGTGTCTGTGTGTGTGTCTGTGTGTGTGTGTGTCTGTGTGTGTGTGTCTGTGTGTGTGTCTGTGTGTGTGTCTGTGTGTGTGTCTGTGTGTGTGTCTGTGTGTGTGTGTCTGTGTGTGTGTCTGTGTGTGTGTCTGTGTCTGTGGTCTGTGTCTGTGTCTGTGTGTGTGTCTGTGTGTCTGTGTGTCTGTGTGTCTGTGTGTCTGTGTGGGTCCTGTGGGTCTGTGGGTCTGTGGGTCTGGGTGGGGTCTGTGCGTCTGTGCGTCTGTGCGTCTGTGCGTCTGTGCGTCTGTGCGTCTGTGCGTCTGTGCGTCTGTGCGTCTGTGCGTCTGTGCGTCTGTGCGTCTGTGCGTCTGTGCGTCTGTGCGTCTGTGCGTCTGTGCGTCTGTGCGTCTGTGCGTCTGTGCGTCTGTGCGTCTGTGCGTCTGTGCGTCTGTGCGTCTGTGCGTCTGTGCGTCTGTGCGTCTGTGCGTCTGTGCGTCTGTGCGTCTGTGCGTCTGTGCGTCTGTGCGTCTGTGCGTCTGTGCGTCTGTGCGTCTGTGCGTCTGTGCGTCTGTGCGTCTGTGCGTCTGTGCGTCTGTGCGTCTGTGCGTCTGTGCGTCTGTGCGTCTGTGCGTCTGTGCGTCTGTGCGTCTGTGCGTCTGTGCGTCTGTGCGTCTGTGCGTCTGTGCGTCTGTGCGTCTGTGCGTCTGTGCGTCTGTGCGTCCTGTGCGTCTGTGCGTCTGTGCGTCTGTGCGTCTGTGCGTCTGTGCGTCCTGTGCGTCTGTGCGTCTGTGCGTCTGTGCGTCTGTGCGTCTGTGCGTCTGTGCGTCTGTGCGTCTGTGCGTCTGTGCGTCTGTGCGTCTGTGCGTCTGCGCGTCTGTGCGTCTGTGCGTCTTGTGCGTCTGTGCGTCTGTGCGTCTGTGCGTCTGTGCGTCTGTGCGTCTGTGCGTCTGTGCGTCTGTGCGTCTGTGCGTCTGTGCGTCTGTGGGTCTGTGCGTCTGGGTGTCTGGGTGTCTGGGTGTCTGGGTGTCTGGGTGTCTGGGTGTCTGGGTGTCTGGGTGTCTGGGTGTCTGGGTGTCTGGGTGTCTGGGTGCCTGGGTGCCTGGGTGTCTGGGTGTCTGGGTGTCTGGGTGTCTGGGTGTCTGGGTGTCTGGGTGTGTCTGGGTGTCTGTGTGTCTGTGTGTCTGTGTGTCTGTGTGTCTGTGTGTCTGTGTGTCTGTGTGTCTGTTGTGTCTGTGTGCCTGTGTGTCTGTGTGTCTGTGTGTCTGTGTGTCTGTGTGTCTGTGTGTCTGTGTGTCTGTGTGTCTGCGTGTCTGTGTGTCTGTGTGTCTGTGTGTCTGTGTGTCTGTGTGTCTGTGTGTCTGTGTGTCTGTGTGTCTGTGTGTCTGTGTGTCTGTGTGTCTGTGTGTCTGTGTGTATGTGTGTCTGTGTGTCTGTGTGTCTGTGTGTCTGTGTGCCGCGCGCGCGCGCGCGCGCGTGTGTGTGTGTGTGTGTGTGTGTGTGTGTGTGTGTGTGTGTGTGTGTGTGTGTGTGTGTGTGTGTGTGTGTGTGTGTGTGTGTGTGTGTGTGTGTGTGTGTGTGTGTGTGTGTGTGTGTGTGTGTGTGTGTGTGTGTGTGTGTGTGTGTGTGTGTGTGTGTGTGTGTGTGTGTGTGTGTGTGTGTTGTGTGTGTGTGTGTGTGTGTGTGTGTGTGTGTGTGTGTGTGTGTGTGTGTGTTGTGTGTGTGTGTGTGTGTGTGTGTGTGTGTGTGTGTGTGTGTGTGTGTGTGTGTGTGTGTGTGTGTGTGTGTGTGTGTGTGTGTGTGTGTGTGTGTGTGTGTGTGTGTGTGTGTGTGTGTGTGTGTGTGTGTGTGTGTGTGTGTGTGTGTGTGTGTGTGTGTGTGTGTGTGTGTGTGTGTGTGTGTGTGTGTGTGTGTGTGTGTGTGTGTGTGTGTGTGTGTGTGTGTGTGTGTGTGTGTGTGTGTGTGTGTGTGTGTGTGTGTGTGTGTGTGTGTGTGTGTGTGTGTGTGTGTGTGTGTGTGTGTGTGTGTGTGTGTGTGTGTGTGTGTGTGTGTGTGTGTGTGTGTGTGTGTGTGTGTGTGTGTGTGTGTGTGTGTGTGTGTGTGTGTGTGTGTGTGTGTGTGTGTGTGGTGTGTGTGTGTGTGTGTGTGTGTGTGTGTGTGTGTGTGTGTGTGTGTGTGTGTGTGTGTGTGTGTGTTGTGTGTGTGTGTGTGTGTGTGTGTGTGTGTGTGTGTGTGTGTGTGTGTGTGTGTGTGTGTGTGTGGTGTGTGTGTGTGTGTGTGTGTGTGTGTGTGTGTGTGTGTGTGTGTGTGTGTGTGTGTGTGTGTGTGTGTGTGTGTGTGTGTGTGTGTGTGTGTGTGTGTGTGTGTGTGTGGTGTGTGTGTGTGTGTGTGTGTGTGTTGTGTGTGTGTGTGTGTGTGTGTGTGTGTGTGTGTGTGTGTGTGTGTGTGTGTGTGTGTGTGTGTGTGTGTGTGTGTGTGTGTGTGTGTGTGTGTGTGTGTGTGTGTGTGTGTGTGTGTGTGTGTGTGTGTGTGTGGTGTGTGTGTGTGTGTGTGTGTGTGTGTGTGTGTGTGTGTGTGTGTGTGTGTGTGTGTGGTGTGAGTGTGTGTGTGTGTGTGTGTGTGGTGTGGTGTGTGTGTGTGTGTGTGTGTGTGTGTGTGTGTGTGTGTGTGTGTGTGTGTGTGTGTGTGTGTGTGTGTGTGTGTGTGTGTGTGTGTGTGTGTGTGTGTGTGTGTGTGTGTGTGTGTGTGTGTGTGTGTGTGTGTGTGTGTGTGTGTGTGTGTGTGTGTGTGTGTGTGTGTGTGTGTGTGTGTGTGTGTGTGTTGTGTGTGTGTGTGTGTGTGTGTGTGTGT
>JAXIVJ010006697.1:12500-62500 GCA_036785665.1 Chirona hameri | reverse complement strand
TTACGGACATTCCAAAAGTGCGCGGTGATGCCACCGCGTATTTTCTGCAGGACCGGCTGAGGCAGAGCCAGTCATCTCTTTTATGCTAATAAAAACACCTCACTTATGGAATATTTCCGGTAAAATAAGCAATATTTGAAAGAAAATAAACTTGTTTTGTTCCAACGACAGCAGCAGTTACCAAGTTTTCCCATAAAATTATATACTTTTCATGAATTTTCATGCCAAAAAATTAATACGCCACCACCAAATTTTCAACGCTAAAGGCCAGAGAAAAGAAAACCACAAAAAGACAAAACCTCAACGAACAGTGTGTAGTAATACAAAGTCCTCTCAGTTTTGAATTGCATAATAATTTTGTGATCCAGTGTAGGACTTGCAGATAATTCAAAACTCTAAAATTGATCTTAAGATAAAAGTGGAGGACAGTAGTGCCGATCAAGTACTTGTTATCTGATACTAGTCTCGAAAAACGCCCAAGTTTTAACGCTGATAATTGCTGAAATCATGGACTAAATGAGCATTGAGGTCCCTGTTATAAAACTTAAACGTGTTTAAAGCTCATACAACTGCAAAAGAGTGCATTTCCTTTCAGGACGGAAACCCGTATAATCTCTTTAAAATTAACCTTAAAGGGAAATAATGACCTTTTGATTTTGTTAGCAACAATTTCTTAGGCTACCGTTATGGTTTTAAAATTATTTTATTTAAATTTAAGAATTAAATAAAATTATTCCCAAATTCAAAGTTGTAAGTTTGGAAAAAAATACAAAACAAGTACCTTGTGTACTTCATGAAGGTCATTGACAAATTCGTCCTTCCCTACCATTGTTTACATCGAGTGCGGCATTTTTGGAGGCTCTGTGACGTTTCCGATCAAACTGAGCGCTGCTTGGGCACACGCTATGAGCGCTAGTAGTGTTTTCGTTCTCCATGGCAACCAGGCGTCAGCCAATCAAAAGCCAGAAAGGGAATACGTTTTGGCTTTTCATTGGCTCACACCTGGTTGCCATGGAGAACGAAAGCGCTACTAGCGTGCGTTCGAGCAGCGCTCTGATTCGTGAAGCAATCCGTGAAGCATCCGTGATGCATGACTGACTATCAGTATAAGTCATGAATAACAACAACATGCAAACTATACCAACTCGAATAAAATAAGGGCGGGATTAATTGAACCCCAGGTAAGCTAGTATTCGCAAAGCACTCGGCACTGCGCCACAATAGCAAAAGGTGAGGGAAATGCATATTGGATACAATATTATTACGTCACAAGTTTCTGAAGTGTCAACTACTATGAAATACAGTGATAAAATACCTTTAATAATGATTAACAAGAAAATTCAAACTTAAAAACAATAATTTGAATAAGTCTTTAATTAGCTTTCAACTCAAAATCAGATATATTTTGCAATGCTACACAAGAATGGCACCAGTGACGTCATTAACAAAGCCGGCTACGGGACTTGGGTATACTAATCAGGAACAACTCGCCACAATGGTTAAGTGCGCCGAGAAGCATGACAATAGCTTTGTAAACAAATCGCCGACGCTAAATAAGTCGCCGTCGATGTGCATCGATGAGCTTCCGATTTAATTTCCAGTTTTGTGTTATTGTTTGTTAGTTTTTTGGGGAAAAAATATTATTTTTCATGATAATATAAAGCATAGTGTTATATACAGCCACAGACAAATTATACAATAATCCTAATGTTGAAAACAAATGAATGGATTTTCAGAAATTGAGGGTCGCAACCACTAACTATGCCGCCGTTGATGTACATCGATGAGCTTCCGATTTTATTGCCACTTTTTCTAATCGCTGTTAGTTTTAGAAGATCGCCGGACATATAATCGCAACAAGCAGAACGCACAATATATTTTCCACTCCATTGCGTAAAAAAACAATACGGGAAAAGCCCGCAGTTTGATGAGGACCAAGAGTACTTGCAAGTTACGGTTCGTTAAAAGTGTGGAACGCTTATCAACTTTAACTTGAAATATTTTTCGGTAGGAAAGTTTTCATGCAAAATGTGATGAATTTACAATATATTTTGGTCTCGTCTGGCGATTTCAAGTGATAACTCCATTTTTGTGGAAAAAGGTCATTATTTCCCTTTAAACGGAAACAAAAACAGAATCATACAAAGCCTATACGAGTGCCTAGCATAGGGTCTGGAATTCAAGATATTGACCGCCATGACGATGTTCATGCTACATGAAGCATTATTTTGTATTTTGTACAGAGGGTGTGGGGTGTGGGGGTCAAACATGTTTGCGCCACTTAATTATATACGGGGCTCAGTCGAAACGTTACAAAGCGTTACATAGGGTGAGGGGTGTTGAAAATTGCCGAAGAAAGCGTTACGTAATATATGGACGATCCATGAGGTACGGCGGCGCTCGGCGCGCCGCGGCACGACGGCGCGTTCTCCCACGGTGTAATGTGATACCCACCCGCCCCGGGTCTGCCGCCCTCACATCATCACCCCATATATATATTTCATCAACACCTAACGGCTACCAGAATTCGGCGGGACAGGCGGGTGGAAGCACGAGCTTTGTTAGTCCTCGAGTAACTGATGTCATTTTACAGCTTCAAACCAGCCCAAGAGACGTTTTATTAGTGGATCGCCGGCTTAAAGGAAATAGTTCACCTTCAACATTAGTTTTAAACTGAGATAGCAGTTTTGTAGCCCGTGTTGGGAAACCCCTATCTGCAAGTTTTCTTGACTGAAAAGACTCCAGCCGAATATATTTGAGTTTTTGGCGAAGGAATGCGGTGCTGGCGAAATAATGTTGTACTGGTTCTAGCCCGGGCAGAGGCTATACCATCAGCCAATCAGCTTGCAGCTGGTTCTAGTAAGCGAATCCCCGGCCGCCGGTTGGCACATCCCCAATGCGAGTCTATCTTTACGCGACTACTTTCGAATCTGATTGGCTGAACCATTTTTTACATTCGCGTGACGTCAGGATTCTGACTCGGAGAGTATATATATATAGTTTTGATAAACAATGCAAATTTACGGCCTTCTGTCCTGAGTCGGCGCAATATAAGGCCATTTTTGACAATATAAAAAGAAATTGTATAAACAATGTAATAAAATCGTGTTGGTTAAACAAATTCCAAGGTGAACTATTTCCTTTAAACGCGAGCATTTTGGGCATCCATGTGACAACGGTGGTCGTTGGAGCCGATTCAGTGGCTGTTAGTGATATTCTACTGGTCCATATTGCACTGGCTACAAGCGGCATGATTCAAAACTTTACCAGTCTCTATCGAGCAGGATGCATTGTGTATTTGAGTATAGGTACGTAAGCCGGTTTTCTGGGAAATACGCACTGTCTCATTAAAGGGAAATAATGACCTTTTGATTTTGTTAGCAACAATTTCTTAGGCTACCGCTATGGTTATAAAATCATTTTATTTAAATTTAAGAATTAAATAAAATTATTCCCAAATTCGAAGTTGTAAGTTTGGGAAAAATACAAAACAAGCACCTTATGTACTTCATGAAGGTCATTGACAAATTTGCCCTTCCCTACCATTGTTTACATCGATTGCGGCATTTTTGGAGGCTCTGTGGCATTTCCGATCAAACTGAGCGCTGCTCGGACACACGCTAGTAGCGCTTTCGTTCTCCATGGCAACCAGGCGTCAGCCAATCAAAAGCCAGAAAGGGAATACGTTCTGGCTTTTCATTGGCTCACGCCTGGTTGCCATGGAGAACGAAAGCGCTACTAGCAACAACTCGCCACAATGGTTAAGTGCGCCGAGAAGCATGACAATGCTTTGTAAACAAATCGCCGACGCTAAATAGGTCGCCGTCGATGTGCATCGATGAGCTTCCGATTTAATTGCCAGTTTTGTGTTATTGTTTGTTAGTTTTTTGGGGAAAAATTATTATTTTTCATGATAATATAAAGCATAGTGTTATATACAGCCACAGACAAATTATACAATACTCCTAATGTTGAAAACAAATGAATTTATTTTCAAAAATTGAGAGTCGCAACCACTAACTGTGCCGCCGTTGATGTGCATCGATGAGCTTCCGATTTTATTGCCACTTTTTCCAATCGCTGTTAGTTTTAGAAGATCGCCGGGTATATAATCACAACAAGCAGAACGCACAATATATTTTCCACTCCATTGCGTAAAAAAACAATACGGGAAAAGCCCGCAGTTTGATGAGGACCAAAAGTACTTGCAAGTACCGGTCGTTAAAAGTGTGGAACGCTTATCAACTTTAACTTGAAATATCTTTCGGTAGGAAAGTTTTCATGCAAAATGTGATGAATTTACAATATATTTTGGTCTCGTCTGGCGATTTCAAGTGCTAACTCCATTTTTGTGGAAAAAGGTCATTATTTCCCTTTAAAGGAAATAGTTCACCTTCAACATTAGTTTTAAACTGAGATAGCAGTTTTGTAGCCCGTGTTGGGAAACCCCTATCTTCAAGTTTTCTTGACTGAAAAGACTCTCCATTCGAATATATTTGAGTTTTTGGCGAAGGAATACGGTGCTGGCGAAAGAATGTTGTACTGGTTCTAGCCCGGGCAGAGGCTATACCATCAGCCAATCAGCTTGCAGCTGGTGCTAGCAAGCGAATCGCCGGCCGCCGGTTGACACATCTCCGATGCGAGTCTATCTTTACGCGACTACTTTCGAATCTGATTGGCTGAACCATTTTTTACATTCGCGTGACGTCAGGACTCTGACTCAGAGAGTATGCATATAGTTTTGATAAACAATAAAATTTACGGCCTTCTGTCCTGAATCGGCGCGATATAAGGCCATTTTTGACAATAAAAAATAAATTGTATTACAAAATATAATAAAATCGTGTTGGGTAAACATTTTCCAAGGTGAACTATTTCCTTTAAAGAGCGCAAACACGTTTGGTGTGAGTGTGACATTGTTAGACTATGTTGATGCATTTCTGTTCAAACAGCTTACTGATCGGTCGTGATAACCTGTTGTCAGATTTTCTGTCTTAGTCTTTGTAACAAATTGTCATGCACCTGTTCGGGCATGAATTAACCACATTTTGCAATGTTTTTTACTTCGGGTCACTTCAGGTCATGTCACCTGGTCGCATTAAGTGATTCCATCTCCCAAAATTATAACAGTCGTGCCCAGGCAACAGTGTTTGTCCCGAGCAGTTTTAAACTCACATCATTTAATTAGGGTTAAGTACCTACAAATAGAATATCTTGGATTTGTGTATATCTGTGACCTAAGGTCAGGTCGGTTCCGTGACCTCCATATTATATATAAATATGAAAATATGCAAATGCCTCCCATTCAGAGAATACGCATTACATCAGACCAATTATTTCAGGATCATGTTTGCTCAGTGACCCCTACAAGGTCATCTTAGGTCAACTGAGGTCAAAACAAAACAAAGTGCTCCTTCTTCACATTGGAAAAAAAGTTGAAGAATCGCCCGCTCGGTTCCCGATCCAATAAGGACGTTTTACTGGTTTTTAGGTACATGCATATACTTACCGTATCTAAGCGAGGTCCAAAATCCCTACTCCAGCTGGCAAAACAGCTAAACACCCTGATAATATGTACCATATGCTCAATATGTACCGAAAATCTCTTCACTAAAATCGTCATACCCAGATCAATCCAGACCCAGCTAAAACACGAAGGAAATAAACGGGCTCCTACGGTTCCCATGGCCCAGCAGAGGCGAACATTTTTGCCGTCAGCAGGCCAGCGGCCAGCGCGCACAGCCCGGCGCAGCCGGGCGAGCGGCTGAGACCCCGCGGGCGGCGGAGCACCGCCGCCCCCGGCCCGTCGCGGCGGCACTGACACTGCCGGGTTCCACTGTACACCACTCCACTGTGTTCAAGTGACGTCACTCAACTAGCGTTTCGTCGCACCACCGGCTGTGGTGAGACATCTACCGGGCGATATTTGAGCCAATAGTTCCCGGAAGGTAGATGTCCTCGGTGTTCTATTTTTGGAGGTCGCAAGCTTTGGCTGCCACTACTTTGTATGTGGCTGGATACCACGATTTTGGCTGCTGCTAGCTTGGTTGATGACGATGTCCCCTACCCGGGCGAAATTTGGATGTCGCAACAAATTGGTCATATTTAATTCACTTATGACTCCCCACGTATGACTAATTTGCCAATTTCGCGTTGGATGGTGCTGTTTTGGATGGTAAAGTTGGATGGTGCTGTTTTGGATGGTACAAGCATTGAATGCTACAACTTTGAACGCTTCCATATGCACCCAAAAATATATACATTGCTTTGAAATTCGGTTTGGGCATCGTCGATACATCGTTCTATAATATATATCACAATTGTGTATTATGTTTTTTAAATGATTTGGTGAATTTTTCTCTCTCCACAAAACAAAATTTTCAAACATAAAAACACGGAATATGGAGAACCAAGTATGGACGATGCCCAAACCAAATTACAAAGCAATATTTATATTTTTGACTTACGTATTGCTCCCTAAGTATGATAGGTCTGGATTTTGTATTCGACATTTCCAAATATACGGCAGGACGAACCTTTTCCTTTGCGAACCCTTTAGATCCATCCACTTTTGCGTGATTAATCCCTCTACGATCGCTCGTATTGATTCAATATAATTACTTAACTAGCGCCCCGCTGAGGGAGTCAGAATCTGTCCCCTTCCCGCATTTTCTCAATAACTTAGAAACTGTTTGAGAGATCAACGCCAAACTTTGTGCTGTTTATGCTACATCAATTTTATATATTCCTTGGAAAAGTTCATGAAGTCGGTCTAGTACTTTGGGAGATAATGGCATTTTAGTGATGCCATGTGACGCCGTTTTTGGTGAAATAACGATAAATGTTTGAAAATGAGTATAAATCGAGTTTTGAAGCAAATTGCAAATAAAAAGCGCCAAAGGAAAGGAAATGACATTCTCTTGAAAATGTGGCTATCAGATTTTATAAATTTTGAGTTTTTACCCCAAATAATGTAAAACCAATTTGGGGGAAGTTCCACAATATCAACATTTTCAAAAGTATTAAAATAACGGAATACATATTTGAGGACCAAGCGTAGAAAACACCCAAGTCTAATTTAAAACAAATTGGTCATATTTAATTCACTTATGACTCCCCACGTATGACTAATTTGCCAATTTCGCGTACCTATGTTTTAGATGCGTCTTATTGCGAACTTTCAATTGCCGCCTTGCGCGTCTCGCTGCGATTATTAGTCGCAATACAACGAGTGGGGGCAGAATCTGCCCCCCCCCCCCCCCCCCATGTGTTCGGCTGAAGACCCCAGCGGAGCGCGGGTTAACTGTGGTCAGAAACACTGAATTCACAACCCTGAATTGCCATGACCTATTTTGGATACTCGTTAACCACTTAGCCGGATAGTTTTCTCAATCAATTTATTCCGAATATTTGAATGGATGGATTTATGGGATCACAACCCTATGCGAAGCAGAGCTTCTTGCGTGGGCCCTGACCCCTACCACCCGATGACGTACTTCCATTTTTCAACGGCAGAATTTAGTGGCGAATGTTTAAAGGGATTATACGGGTTTCCGTCCTGAAAGTAAATGCACTCTTTTGTAGTTGTATGAGCTTTAAACACGTTTAAGACATATAACAGGGACCTCAATGCTCATTTAGTCCATTATTATTTGGTGGTGGCGTATTATTTTTTTTTGGCATGAAAATCATGAAAAATATAGAATTTTATGGGAAAACTAGGTAACTGCTGGTGTCGTTGGAACAAAAGAAGTTTATTTTCTTTCAAATATTGCTTATTTTACCGGAAATATGCCATAAGTGAGGTGTTTTTATTAGCATAAAAGAGATGACTGGCTCTGCCTCAACCGGTCCTGCAGAAAATACGCGGTGGCATCACCGCGCACTTTGGAATGTCCTTACGTGCAGAAGAGGTCATTTCCAGGAAAAATGTGGCTACCGTGGGACTTCTACCACCTTTATAAGTACGTTTTACTATGTAACTCAATTATTCTGGGAAAAAAAAAACGTATAATCCCTTTAACGTGCTCGAAGTTGGAACACGGTCCGCCCAGCTCCTGATTTCATCTTCTGACCTGTTTGCGGCCGCTGCCACCGACCGCAGGTCATCCCGGTCAGGAGCGAATATCGAGCGTAGAAGCGACTCGAACCCACCTTGCCAGGGTGGACGATTTTCCTGCCCGACGGTTTACCAACTGAGCTGCGTGGGCGTAGATGAAGTGTGAGGTCACCAAAAATAACTTATCACCATTTCTAAAGTGGAAATAATTTTACGGCTGGCCAGTGGCGGATCTACGTAAGGGAAAATCAGGCAATTGCCCCCCTCCCCTAAACAAAATCGGTAGGCAAACGTATGTTTTTACCCCCCCCCCCCCCGCAACCATTCTGGGAGGTTGTGATTTTTGTTCCGGGAAGTCATATATCCCCCTCGCCAACGACTCTTCTCTTTCGTGCTGGCGACCCGACGCCACCCCCCCCCCCCCCCCCCCCGGTCAACAACTTTTCGCTGTCTAAACGGAGCGAAGTTTCCCCTCCCAAAAACAAAACTTGGAACCTAGACCCACCACTGAGGCTGCCCCCTCCCCCACTTTTCAAAACGTTCCTACGCCTATGTGACCTGGTGACCTTAGGGAGGTGTTCAAACCTAGATTCCTTTACCAATAACGTTTACCCAGGAGGGAGAAACGACTCCCGGTGTGATCTCAGAGCATTTGGCATACATATTTTGCAATATGGTAGCAAATAAACAAAGGCATGTATGGCGCGTCGATTCTCGTCATTTATCTTCAGGAATATCGACATACTTGGGGCATGTCAGGGCCGGATGCAGGACAATTTTCGGGAGGGGGGGGGGGGTCACATTACAGTCGGTCTGAGAGTGTATTTTCAGGTATGGTGAAGCCCTTGACAAGCATAAGAGGGTCCTCGCCAGGTCTGAAAGAGTCACATACCGGTCTGAGAAGGCCCTTTTCAGACCTGAGAGGGCCCTATGCCAGTCTTGTAGGGCCCTTGCAAGGCTTTTGTGCGCCCTTTGCTGGTCTGAGAGGACCATTGGTAGGTCTGAAAGGGACCTCGGTCATTCTGAGAGAGTCCTGTGCCAGTGCGATATGGCCCTAAGGTCGGTAAGAGAGGTCCCTCAGTCTCTTTGAGACTACTACCGGTGGGCCTGAGAGGGCCCTATCTAAGCCTGATAGGGACCTTGCCGGACTTGAATGGCGCTACGTCCGTTATAGAGAGAGGGTCATTGACAGGCCTGAGAGGGCTCAGACCAGGCCTCATGTTCAGGCGGGCCCAAATGGCTCGCCTGGTGTCCGGTATAGGGTCCTCTGAGGCCTAGTAAGGTACCTCTCAGACCGGCTTAGGGCCATCTGAGGACTGGAAAGGGTCCTCTCAAACAGACGCAGGCCCATTTAAATCTCGGAAAGGGTCATCTATGACTAATGTAGGGCCCAGTCAGGACTGGGACTGGGCCTCTCACACCCGCGTAGGGTCCCTCTAAGGCTTGATAAGGCCCTCTTAGCGGGCGTAGAGCCCTCTCAGGCCCGGCTAGGACCCTCGCAAACGACCCCAGGGCCCTTTCAGAACTGGCCTAGGCCCTCGCCGACAGGCGTAGGGGCTCTCTCAGACCCAGCGAGGGCCTATTCAGACCTAACAAGGACACTATCAGACCGACGTAGGGCACAGGCATGCAGCTAGGATTGGGGGAGGGGGGGGGGAAGGCGCCTGACCTGCACAGGGACCTTTTGAACGTCCATGGGGCCCTTTGGTCTTTCAGATAAGGCCTGGTGGCCCTTATCTGAAGATAGGGCCTTTCAAGTGCTCTAAACTTTATAAAGACCACGCTTCGCGTGGTCTCCAGACTCTTAGAGAGCCCATGATACCACGTTTCGCGCAATCTCGTCGGCCCTTTTCGGCGCGCCCTCAGACGTTTTGGAGGGGAGGGCACGTGTCCTCTGTGCCCCCACCCCTGGATCCGCCTCTGGCGCATGTCCGGTTTAAGACCGTCCCAGATTTGATAGTAGCAGCATGGCAGGAAATCAAGAGGTAGATACTAGATATGCAATGTCACGGACACCAGCCTACTGTTTTTCTCTGTTGATTATTCGAAGTCAAAACGACTTAAATATCACGGTTTTAGAGGTTTGAAACACTAAGTACCTTAGCCGTGCAACGGAAAAAACAATGCTTGTTTGGTAGCATCTGGCAGTAAAAAGATAAATGGATTCCATTTGGTTTAAAACAAATACTGACATTGTTTTCCCTATGGTAAAATAAATCCTTTCTTTCGATTTGCAGGGTTAACTTGAACATTTCCAATTTTCTACTTCTACGAATATTTTTGCCACATCAGCTACATTTCGCCAAACAATGACTGAATCTGTGGATCGGATAGTTAGCGCTATATGTACTAAAATTATGCCGTCATCCTTCGTTAAAGTTCGTTCTTACCCTAGGGTAAGAACGAACTTTATACTGTACCTATATTGGTATGCACACCAATATAGGTACAGAATGAGTGGCCATGCAATGTTACCTTTACACATTCTCGATGGGAAGCATTCTGACTGGGCAGCTGTACTATCCGGAGTCCCTGAAGGCAGCATTTTAGGCCCAATTCTGTTCACTTGCTATGTCGCTGACCTTCCCAACCACATCGAAACATCGTGTCTGTCATATGCAGACGATGTCAAAATTTGCAATCGAATTAGTTCCCCAGAGGACGCTCATTCCCTCCAGGCCGACTTAGACCGCCTCAGCTTGTGGTCCAAAACTTGGCGTTTGAAACTCAACCCATCTAAGTGCAAGACGATCACTTTTACCCTGCGCTCATCGCCTTTTCTAGTTCCTTACGTGCTGGATGGTCACCAGCTTGAGCGATGTGTGCGCATGCGTGACCTTGGCATCATTTTAGATGCTAAGCTCACATTTGCAGACCACGTAGACGCCACCGTCTACAAGGCTAACCGAATGCTAGGAATGCTCATGAGGAGCATGCAGATGTCCGTTCGCGCACACAGAACGCGATTTGACCATACCGCAGCCCTTGCCGCTTACAAGGCACACGTGAGGTCGATAATGGAATACGGTAGCGTAATTTGGTCCGGCGCTGCAGTCACCCACCTACGTAGACTCGAACGCCTACAACACCGATTCCTGATGTGGCTGGGATCAAAGACGCAACCAACGTGCCCACCACTCGACTACAAGTCACTGCTTATACGATTCGGTTGCGCATCTGTCAGGTCGCGTTTTACTCAGATAGATCTTATGTTTATGTGTTCAGTGTTTGGTGGCCGCCTGGACTGCGCCGAACTTGTGGGAATGTTCCCATTATCGGCACCAGGCCGACGCACGCGGCGCCCTGAGCTCTTCCACGTACCTCGTAGAAGTGGGAGAGTGGACTGCGTGAAGAGGGGCTTCCTGGTTCGCCTACCACAACTGTTTAACTCCCTCACAGGCAGCAGCCCTCAGACTGATTTATTTCTTCCGTCGCGCTCTCTTCGTTCAGCTATCTTGAAGTTCGCTGATGATCAGGGCACTTACTCAGGCTAGAGGTAGCTACTGCGAGCCAAATCTCCTTATGTGATTAGTCATGGCTTTAATTTATATATCCTTTTTACTTTTAGGTCTTTTGCCTCCACCAGCGCTTCATTTAATTTAATTTTTACTTTTACCAGCGCTTTTAATGGCTACTTAATGCTGTTGTTTTTACGGTACAGTGTGGTATTGTGTTTTTGCTTTTTGTACTGTGCAGGCCTGTGTTTCGTGTGGACTCGCGTTATCTGTGAATGTTTTAATGTATCCTATTCAGTATTCTGACTGCAACCGTAACTGGGCTCTGTGCCTGTGGTTGTTTTGCTGCAATACAATACAATACAATACAATATTTCACACCTGCATGACATGGCCCAGAAAAAAAAGTTTTTTCCTGGTGTTTTTCTCACCACCTCTACAGATCGAACGGGTGGCACCACAGGTCATATACTTGCAGGTCACGTACAATTGTACCCGACTTAGCTTTGTGACCCCAAAGAGTTCAAGCTGCATACGTAGGGGGTAAAACGCACCACTTGGCACCCCTCATACTCCCTAGGTGGAAAAGTATCAAAACTGTTTTCTGGAATCTGATTTTAGAACCCCTTTCGTCTTCTTTTATTTTGATTTCTTAAATTTTTACCGAAAAACGCATGGAAATCGGTCAAAATTGCACAAAACTAAAATCACCAAGTAAATTTTCACGTAAATGCGTATTCAAATCTTGCGGCACTGTAGGTGGCACCCTCACATTCCTCACATTCCGGAGTGTTTTTTCCTTTAGTTTAATTTAGATTTCAGAAATGTTTCACGAAAAATACCTAAAAATGGGTCAACATTGCAAAAAAAAATCACCGCCTAAATTTTCACGAATCCCAGTCCGGTAACTGTCAGGAAACACACATTTCCATGTTTTTTGCTTTCCATGGCCACGTGAAGCATCTTTTGGTAATTTTCCATTGGAAATCGGTTCGAAATTGGCCAAATTACAGTATTTACTAAATTACGGTATTGACCAAATTACGGAATTATCGTACGATTTAGACCCCAAGGCAATGCCCCGATCGCATTGCCGGCCTCAAGTTCGAAGTCGTAGAAAGATGAGAAACATGTTTACATGTTTTTTCAGAGTTCGAAGATTTCCACAGGGCCGTCGCCCGGAAAGTGGGAGGAGCTTGTTTGTGTGTGTGTGTGTGTGTGTGTGTGTGTGTGTGTGTGTGTGTGTGTGTGTGTGTGTGTGTGTGTGTGTGTGTGTGTGTGTGTGTGTGTGTGTGTGTGTGTGTGTGTGTGTGTGTGTGTGTGTGTGTGTGTGTGTGTGTGTGTGTGTGTGTGTGTGTGTGTGTGTGTGTGTGTGTGTGTGTGTGTGTGTGCGTGCGTGCGTGCGTGCGTGCGTGCGTGCGTGCGTGCGTGCGTGCGTGCGTGCGTGCGTGCGTGCGTGCGTGCGTGCGTGCGTGCGTGCGTGCGTGCGTGCGTGCGTGCGTGCGTGCGTGCGTGCGTGCGTGCGTGCGTGCGTGCGTGCGTGCGTGCGTGCGTGCGTGCGTGCGTGCGTGCGTGCGTGCGTGCGTGCGTGCGTGCGTGCGTGCGTGCGTGCGTGCGTGCGTGCGTGCGTGCGTGCGTGCGTGCGTGCGTGCGTGCGTGCGTGCGTGCGTGCGTGCGTGCGTGCGTGCGTGCGTGCGTGCGTGCGTGCGTGCGTGCGTGCGTGCGTGCGTGCGTGCGTGCGTGCGTGCGTGCGTGCGTGCGCGCGCGTGTGTGTGTGTGTGTGTGTGTGTGTGTGTGTGTGTGTGTGTGTGTGTGTGTGTGTGTGTGTGTGTGTGTGTGTGTGTGTGTGTGTGTGTGTGTGTGTGTGTGTGTGTGTGTGTGTGTGTGTGTGTGTGTGTGTGTGTGTGTGTCCAACAGAGCATATTGGCACGTGGAGCCCAAACAGCTGGGCCGATTTCGACGCGGGTGGCACCGTTCGATGCGGCAAAACGGCACACAGATGATGGTACCATTTTGGGGTCACCCGACGGCACGTGCCATGTGCCAAGTGCCCAAAAGTTGGCGCAAGCATTTTTTGTATTTTCGCCTCCTCAGGTCACACAGTTCTGACATAGACTTGATACTCGCAGATCACGTGCGCGATACAGCGGCCCAAAATATATTATTGGCTGCCGATACTGAGGGGGGCAAAATGAACCCTCCAGGGGGTTAAAACCAAGTTACCATTTTGAAGGAGCGGGCCTCTGCCGTCAGCTGGTGCCGGCCGGCCGTGGATACTGTGCCGCAGAGCAGGATACTGCGCCGCACAGCACTGAGAGCCGGCCGGCACGCCACCCAGTTGCAGTGGCGGCTTGTGGTGACGTCACAGTCTGAGGTCACCGCAACGGCCAGTCAGCGGTGGCCTGGCCGGCTGTGGCCAAACTTCGGAATTGTCGTACGATTTTGACCCCAAGGCAATGCCCCGATCGCATTGCCGGCCTCTAGTGACACAGACTTGCTACTCGCAGGTCACGTGCGCGATACAGCGGCCCCAAATCCATTAATGGCCGCCGATCCTGAGGGGGCAAAATAAACCCCCAGGGGGTAAAACCAAATTACCATTTTGAAGGAGCGGGCCTCCGCCGTCAGCTGGTGCCGGCCAGCCGTGGATACTGTGCTGCACAGTAGGATACTGTGCTGCACAGCACTGAGGCACGCCGCCCAGTGGCAACTTTTGGTGACGTCACAGTCTGAGGTCACCGCAACGGCCAATTAGCGGCGGCCTGGTCGGCTGGGGCCAAATTACGGAATTATCGTACGATTTTGACCCCAAGGCATTGCCCCGATCGCATTGCCGGCCTCTAGTTCAAAATCGTAGAATGATGAGAAACATGTTTACATGTTTTTCGGAGTTCGAAGATTTCCACCGGGCCGTCGCTCGGAAAGTGGGAGGAGCTTGTTTGTGTGTGTGTGTGTCTGTCCAACGGAGCATATTGGCACGTGGAGCCCAAACGGCTGGTCCGATTTTGACGCGGGTGGCACCGTCCGATTTGGCAACAATGCGGACAGATGATGGCACCATTTTCGGGTAAATCGATGGCACGTGGCACGTGCCAGATGCCAAAAAGTGGGCGCCAACATTTTTTATTTATTTTTCGCCTGCTCAGGTCACACGGTTGGTGACACATACTTGATACTCGCAGGTCCCGTCCGCGATACAGCGGCCCAAAATTTATTAATGGCTGTCGATACTGAGCCTAAGGGGGGCAAAATAAACCCTCCAGGGGGGTAAAACCAAGTTACCATTTTGAAGGAGCGGGCCTCCGCCTTCAGCTGGTGCCGGCCGGCCGTGGATACTGTGCCGCAGAGCAGGATACTGCGCCGCACAGCACTGAGAGCCGGCCGGCACGCCGCCCAGTTGCAGTGGCGGCTTGTGGTGATGTCACAGTCTGAGGTCACCGCAACGGCCAGTCAGCAGTGGCCTGGCCGGCTGTGGCCAAACTACGGAATTATCGTACGATTTTGACCCCAAGGCAATGCCCCGATCGCATTGCCGGCCTCTAGTTCAAAATCATAGAACGATGAGAAACATGTTAACATGTTTTTCAGAGTTCGAAGATTTCCACCGGGCCGTCGCTCGGAAAGTGGGAGGAGCTTGTTTGTGTGTGTGTGTGTCTGTCCAACGGAGCATATTGGCACGTGGAGCCCAAACGGCTGGTCCGATTTCGACGCGGGCAGCACCGGTCGATGCGACAAAACTGGGCACAGATGATGATACCGTTTGCGGGTCAATAGATGACACGTGGCACGTGCCAAGTACTAAAACGTGCGCGCCATCATTTTTTTCTTTTTTCGCCTCCTCAGGTCACACGGTTGGTGACACAGACTTGCTACTCGCAGGTCACGTGCGCGATACAGCGGCCCAAAATCCACTAATGGCCGCCGATCCTGAGGGGGGCGAAATAAACCCCCCAGGGGCAGGGGCGGATCCAGGATATTTTAGGAGGGGTGGCCGCAGGCCAATTTAGGGGCGCCTTCCAAAAATCCAGGGGCGGCGTGATAGCAATGTTCGTTAAAGGAAATAGTTCACCTTGGAATTTTGTTACCAAACACGATTTGATTATATTTGTTAATACAATTTCTTTTATATTGTCAAAACGATGCAGCACAGAAGGCCGTACATTTGTATTGTTTATCAGAACTATATGCATACTCTCTGAGTCAGAGTCCTGAAGTCATGTGAATGTAAAACAAAATGGTTCAGCCAATCAGATTCGAAAGTAGTCGCGTAAGGATAGACTCGCATTGGAGATGTGTCAACCGGCGGCCGGCGGTTCGCTTGCTAGCACTAGCTGCAAGCTGATTGGCTGATGGTATAGCCTCTGCCTGGGCTAGAACCAGCACAACATTCTTTCGCCAGCACCGCATTCCTTCGCCAAAAAATCAAATATATTCGGCTGGAGAGTCTTTTCAGTCAAGAAAACTTGCAGATAGGGGTTTCCCAACACGGGCTACAAAACTGCTATCTCAGTTTAAAACTAATGTTGAAGGTGAACTATTTCCTTTAAGCCGGCGATCCACTAGTAAAACGTCTCTTGGGTTGGTTTGAAGCTGTAAATGTAAGAGGACCCGGTTAGCTCTAGGCCATGCATAGCCTCCATCATCCCGTCCCTCCGTTACATTAATACCCATTACGTTAACATGCCCCGCCTGCCACCCGGGTGTATTAAACTAGCAGCCCGTATAAGTCGTTCAGCGTTCACCGTGGATCAGTTTGGTATTCCTCGTTTCCCGGGGAAATATTGCATTCTCCTCAACTCTGTATTGGGGCTCAACACACATTCATTCACAGGCTTCCATACTC
Organism: Chirona hameri; assembly: GCA_036785665.1. NCBI lineage: Eukaryota > Metazoa > Arthropoda > Thecostraca > Balanomorpha > Balanidae > Chirona > Chirona hameri. The sequence continues at coordinate 46,143 of JAXIVJ010006697.1, read as the reverse complement.
GCACCTACACAAACAACACACCACCTCGTCACGCTTCCGACACCCACACAACCTCATTATGCACATATACATTCACAGGAATCCACACTCGTTCACAAACAACTCGCCACCTTACCGCATCACCAGCTCTCTCACACCCACCTTCCACCGTCACAGCGAATCCTCACCACCTTACCGCATCTCCGGTACTCTCACACTCACAATTCACCGTCGCACGCAATTCACACCATACGCGCTGCACCACACCCGTCTACGCTCAGACCGCACCTTGCTCATTTATATTCTAATGTGGGACTCCAGAGCGAAGCTGAAATCATGGCGCTCCGCACCAACTGACCTTTATACCTCGAAAGAGCTCTGGACTTTGTGTCGGGACTTCTGCGACACCTGGGTGTCACAGCGTTAATTTTGATGGGGACAAGAAAGCTGAAGATGTCGTCCCGACGAGGCCGCCACGAGAAATGCCCCGATCTATCGGCCCTCGCTCCTGAGCTCAGCCGCCAGGCTTTCCCCGCCTGAGGTCACGTGCGGCTCGGCCGGCCGGCTCCCAGCCGCTGACCCTCTCAGGCCCGAGCCACTATCACCCCAACGTAGCCTTGGAATTTAGTGCGTCACATAATAATCTTACATAATATTCCCCTCTCTCGGACGGGCGGGAAAAATTTCCCTTACTCCCGGGGGGAGTGGAATGGTCAAGGTGCGCCCTTTACATGTATATCAACACTCACCGCTCCCTCGCTAACCTCTACGCCTTACACACTCCATCATCATATCACTTCACCTCTCGCGCTGTTTTCCCTCTCCAACACATTGTTCTACCTACCCCGCACACCCCGCCTACTCCAAATCCCTGTTGACTGACCCCATCCATCCTGACACTCATCTCGCACCCCCATCCCCTCGCGCTGCCCGCTCCACGTCGGCGGCCGCTTCCGGCGGGCGCCACGATTTCGACCGGTGCTGTTGCTACAGCTACCATGATGCCGATGCTGCTGCCTCCGTCACTGCGGTAGCCGCAACAGCGGTGGCGGCGAAGGCGACGGTCATGGCTTCGACGGCGGCGACGGCGGTTTAGGCGGCGGTTCTTGAAGCAGCGGCGGCGGCGATGGCGGCGGTTATAGCGACGGCGGCGGCAGCGGCGGCGGTGATAGCGGCGGTTCTGCGCCACGCACTCGTGGCTGGGCCATTCTGCTACCGGGGGTGGGGCTGTGTCACCTGCCATCGTGACCATGCAACGGGTTGACACCGTGGCTGCGTGGCGTTTTGGTCGCTGCAACCGCGGCGGCCGTTGCACAGTTCTGACAGGGACTGCTGCCGCGCTTACCCCCGAAGCGAGTGCGATTTCTGGCGCCCGACTCCCGTCCGCCAGCTGTTGCCTCTCGCTGAGGCACTACCGAGACGACCGTTATCGCCGCAGGAGTGGAGTTGGGCACCCCTGCGGCGTCTGCGGTAGCTGCCCTCTCCCTCGAGTGCTCCGATATTGCACGTGCCGCGCCGGCCTCCACCGTCCTCCTTCCGGTACCGCCGCATTCGCTGCAGTCGTTCGCTGCAGCTTGCAGCCGGTTGCAGCTGTTACCGCCTCATATTTACAGCATCTGCTGCTGCCGGCTCCTCGCGCCCCGTCACTATTGGTCTGTGGGACACACTCCGTCCCACCGGTCCATTCGATTGTCTCCGCCACGGTACCCATCCATTGCGTTCACTACACTCTACTCCCCGTATCAGCCTATCGACATTAATCACACACCACACGCTCCCCGTTACATCAAGTCTGCCCCACACCATGCCCCATCTCACATATTATTTCTCCCATCACGCAACACACTTAACACGTGATACGACAGGCTCCTCTCATCAGGTCTGCCACACACATCACCTCTCAGACGCACCAATCTTCCAAACACGTAATACAGTACACACACTACACTGTCCTCATCATATCATGTCCACCACACATCACCACTCTCATCTCCACCCCACACATCAACTCCTACCCTCCATCATCCCATATACACTCCATCGACCCTAATTTCCCTTCACATATACATCGGCTATTTCCGGTGTCATTCCAACTATTGTGTTTACCCCGACCCTTAATATACCGGGATGAAGTCCCCAAATAATTAAATTAGCCGCCCGAGAGTGAATTTAGAAATCAAGGGAATCGGTTATGGTTAATGGTAGGTGAAACCAATTCCCAGACCGTCACCGTTCCCCTCACTTACCTTCGCTGAAATGGAACTTTTGACAGCCTTCACCGTCACGTGACCCCATGCACCCATGCTGCTCCTCACGTATTCCTAGCTCCCAGACTGCACCTCACGTCACTCCCTGCCTTCATGCGCTAAACTAACCCCTAACCCACCACCTGCTATCTCAAAGCTCACACGTTCTGCATTCCGCATTCCCTCTTTCCCGGCCAACTCTGCATGCTACCACCATCATCCAACCACTCCTCCTCGCCTCTCAGTTGTCAGTTAGTCGCAGTGTCAGTTCGTCATAGGTTAGCCTTACTCCGGCCGGTCTTGTCGCCGTCTGTCGATGTCCACGTCATAGCCTCGTCTGTCTTTGTCTCCTACCGTCCCCGTCTACAATGTTGGCTCTCAGTGTCGCGCGCGCGCCCCTTCTCGCGCGCACCTTCGCCTTCTCGCGCGCGCGTCTTCCCACGCGCACGCCTTCTCGCGCGCACGCCTTCTCGCGCGCACGCCTTCTCGCGCGCCGCGCCTTATAGCGCGCGCCTTCGCCTTCTCACGCGCGCGCGCCTTCTCGCGCGCACGCCTTCTCGCGCGCACGCCTTCTCGCGCGCGCGCCTTCGCCTTCTCGCGCGCGCGTCTTCCCACGCGCGCGCGCCTTCTCGCGCGCACGCCTTCTCACGCGCACGCCTTCTAGCGCGCGCCTTCTTGCGCGCGCGCCTTCGCCTTCTCGCACGCGCGCCTTCTCGCGCGCACGCCTTCTCGCGCGCACGCCTTCTAGCGCGCGCCTTCTTGCGCGCACGCCTTCTCACGCGCACGCCTTCTAGCGCGCGCCTTCTTGCGCGCGCGCCTTCGCCTTCTCGCGCGTGCGCCTTCTCGCGCGGTCTTTCTCGCGCGGTCTTTCTCGCGCACGATGCCTCTTTCTTCAACGCAAACCTACCTGCCTTTCCCTGGCGACTCTCTAAATCGGGGGTCTCTAAAAATCGACTCTCTAAATAATGTGGGGATCGGCAATCGGCATGCGAACCGGCGTTAAGCCGGCGCCATTTCATCAGCGCCCCTGGCGGACCGCTCTCAAGGCCCGTTCCTCGGTCTCTCTCTCTCTCTCTCTCTCTCTCTCTCTCTCTCTCTCTCTCTTCTCTCTCTCTCTCTCTCTCTCTCTCTCTCTCTCTCTCTCTCTCTCTCTCTCTCTCTCTCTCTCTCTCTCTCTCTCTCTCTCTCTCTCTCTCTCTCTCTCTCTCTCTCTCTCTCTCTCTCTCTCTCTCTCTCTCTCTCTCTCTCTCTCTCTCTCTCTCTCTCTCTCTCTCTCTCTCTCTCTCTCTCTCTCTCGCTCTCTCTCTCGCTCTCGCTCTCGCTCTCGCTCTCGCTCTCGCTCTCGCTCTCGCTCTCGCTCTCGCTCTCGCTCTCGCTCTCGCTCTCGCTCTCGCTCTCGCTCTCGCTCTACCGGAAGGGACGGGACGGCTGAGAGGCAATTTCGCCCGACCCATTCGGGCAACACACCATGCTCGTTTAACGCATAAACTTTGTAGCGCTCAGGACCGAACTCCCATCCGTGTTGTTCTCGAGCAAGCGGATCATTACCCCCAGCGTCAGATCCTTACGCTGTGCTGACCGCAATTCTGCCCAGGTGAAAGCTTACATCCCTACCTGCAGCACCGCTCATACCGGGCGCGCGCGGGCATAAACATTTATTTCGGCCAAAACTCTGTTGTTAGCGTCGAACTAATTCACTAATTTTTGTAGCGTACGCCTATGTGTGTCCTCATTGGCATGTTTCGAAGAATGCAAAAGGATATAATAATGTTATCTTTACGGAAACATCGTCAGACTTTAATTTTGACGTCTCGTATCTGGTCGATTCATTGAACTCTGAACATCACAACATCATTCAACAACATCATTGAACTCTTATTTGATTTTTGGGCTGTGGATTTAATCTTAACGCAATTTAAATATAATCAAATACAGAATATAATCTGCACATTTGTGCTAATGCTCGGATCACATGTTCGGGCATAATTTGGGTTTACGACAATATGTGAATAACACATGGCGCAATTTGAAATAAACTCTGGTTGATCAACATTATCCCGCCCATTGTCGTGCTATACATTTTTGCTAAACAACCATAGTTTCCAACTTTTAGCGATTTTACGTCCAAGCACTTTAAGGTTATATCATGACAAATTGAAACTAGGTATCAAGGCATAGGCGTAGGAGCCGGGGGGGGGGGGCAGCCGCCCCCTCCCAACATTTTTGATTTTAACATTACGCCTATGGGCGTTGCATGGAAAGATGCGACTTCAGAATGCCTCCTGCCCCCCCCCCCCCAACTTGAACATAGTTCCTACGCCCCTGTATCAATGTCTCGTAAACTGAAACAATATATTGGCGAAACGTTATCTTCTAGCAGTGACTTTGAGGACAAATCCCAAAATCTTAGCGAAGATCAACCTTTCATTCTGTCGAAGTGATTCCCTATCGATTCGTTTTGTTAGAAACGATTAAAGGGAAATTTAGGACCTCCCACAACTGGAGTTATTATAGGAACTTTTCCGACGATCCATAAATACATTACATTTTTCACATTTTGCATAAATTCATTCCGACCGAAAGATATTTTAAGTCAAATGTTACACGCGTTCTATGTTAACTACCAGTATTGGCATATACTTTTTGTTTGTGTCCCGCTAGCTTCGATTGCATGCCAGTCTATTCGTGCGTTATCAGTCATTTAATAAAATGGTTACCAAACACAAGTTACTTCCAAAGCAAATAATATCAAAGCTTCAACAAACCTACTTATATGTAGAAGGGGACAAGAATCAATGTTTCGAAATATTTTGAACACCACTACCCAACTGTCAAGATGCATCGCGGACACAAGCATAAAATGCATTCCAATAATTGCCTGTCTCGTCCTTTGTAACCTCCATATTAATTTCTTATTTTAATATTCTACTAAGCGATTTCTAGTAAGTGTTAACATTTAAGCTTTAATCATTGTTAGAAAATACCAAATGGTCTTGAGAATTTGTGCTGTCCTGACTGGGAACTGAATTCCTTCGGTGCAGATTGGAATCGAGGCGACCAGCTGGCCCCCTGCCAATGGCGGCGTCCTGTACCGAACACACGGCGCGCATACTGCCGCGGCGGCGCGTAGCCCTGAGGCCGGGTTTGAGGGAAAGTTGTCGGACGCGAGTCGCTGAGTCGGGATACGCAGGCTCTCGGTCGATTTTCTGACGGTAATTTTGAAGAACTCCGGAACACAGAATCACGCGTTTTCACGCGGTTACAATTGTTAATATTTTCGCGAAACACGGATGCAATCCCAGGTTAATATCTCGAGAATTTTAGAGTCCAATTGGCACAGGGTAAACACAGGCATATAGATAATTTCACGGGCTGGCGTATTCAATGTTTGCAGTCGAACAGCGCGTGGTACGTGCAAGGTAAACAGCGAAATAATTTAAACATAATGGTTTTACGTTTCTCACGGTTAAAGTCAGAATTCGGAACCAATCGCGGGTAAAGCGATGCAACATTTGCGCTTTTGTAGACAAACGTACTGGCTTTCTAATGTATGTAAAACTGAAGCTTACCGATCAGTATTTAAGCATTTAAATCGACTTGTGATATACAATCGGACAATTTTAAACTTTTCTTATCACACGGCCATGCCGTCAAAACCTGAGGGTTTTGAATAATTAAAGTTATACAGCGGTGAAGCGCAGTCATTTGTTACCAATACTCACTCACAATGTACGCGTATTTGCAAACACGAAAGTCATAATACAATTTTACTAAAACGCAGTAATACCTATTTTGGTCGGCGTATTTCGGGTCAGTACAGCTTGCAAAGGCAATAGCCACAGAGTATGCGTTCCGAAGAACTTTTCTCGAAGAACATGCTGCTCTGAAAGGCACTCCCGTTCGACGGATCACGGGTTGATTAATTAAATGCAATTGTGGAGATGAATTCTGGATGTTCGACAAAGGAATTACCTGTTCACACTTCACTTTAACGTTAAACCTACTTCCTTTGCGATATTACATATGCACTATGCCAATAATGAGTACCAAACTGATATTAATTATTAAATTCATTTTCGTTTAAGCTTTCACTTTGAACAATTTATCAAATGTGAGAAATTCAATGCACACTGCACGTGCACAGCCATGCCGGACTGGCATCCGAGGTACCACATTTTATCAGCAATCTTAGAATCACAAAGCGACTGAAATAAATACTCCCGATAGTAATACATCAACAATCCACGTCGAAATGTGGCTTGAGGGCACTGACTTGCCTGAACGTAGGTTACCGGCAAACTTGGCTGGTGTCTGCGTGACGTAATGTGTGACGGTCGCCTATTGTGAGCAGGTGCAGGTATGACACTCAAAAACCTCAGATCGGACTAAATTAACAGTCATAACCATGACAGATTAATTGCCGGCACTTTTAGACAATTACAAAATTCAACCACAAAGACAAAAGGCCAAAGGAATGCGATTCATAATTTTACAAACCATTCATTCAAATTACGTTCAGAGGCGTACGTACACTTGTCAGGACAACGATGCAAAATAATTTATCAGCATTCCATAAATTTAAACGAAACTCAAAACAAACGTGCTCAATGCGACCCAATCCAATTCATTGACCATTAATCCAATTTAAATCTCAATAATAATAGTGATGCCTATTATCTTGTACCCAAGCAATTACCAGCAAAATGAAACTCTTGCATCGCCGCTACCAGACGGCTCGGCGCACGGATTCGTACTCACTATATCTCGCACTTTTGATCACTCATCCACTCATCACTCTTCGATCCGTCGCTCACACGCTCACTTCACTTCACTTCACTTTGATCACCACATCGCGCACGCGGAACGCACCAGATTGCCGTCTGCCCGGTCCTTCTCCAGATCCGGTCTGCGACAACGCGACGAGTATACTTATAGCGGCTGCAAGTTGTCCCCCTCCCTACCATTTATAAAACTGATCCACGCGTGCACGAGACGAAAGATGTTTATACGAATTTACACAAGATATTGAATCGAAATACAAGAAAGAAGACCGTTTATAAACACTTCACCTTGGCCAAAATTGATCCCTGAAACTCCAGACCACCCAGGATGACAAAACCTCTTACGGCGGACGCGGAAAGTTCAAGCCTAGCTGGCGGAGCCAACAGTCCGATGGTTACAGCAGATTAAAGAACGTGAACATAAACATTATCCAGCCGCAACTCGGCCAACTTTGACTCCCCGCAGACTCCGGCCCATCCAGGACAAAATCATTTACGGGGGTCGTGGAAAGTTCAAGTCCAGCGGAAACAATAGCCCCGAAGGTAAAGAAAGAAGTATTCCCGGCCGATGCACCATTTTGTATGTAAGAGGACCCGGTTAGCTCTAGGCCATGCATAGCCTCCAGCATCCTGTCCCTCCGTTACATTAATACCCATTACGTTAACATGCCCCGCCTGCCACCCGGGTGTATTCAACTAGCAGCCCGTATAAGTCGTTCAGCGTTCACCGTGGATCAGTTTGGCATTCCTCGTTTCCCGGGGAAATATTGCATTCTCCTCAACTCTGTATTGGGACTCAACACACATTCATTCACAGACTTCCATACTCGCACCTACGCAAACAATACACCACCTCGTCACGCTTCCGACACCCACACAACCTCATTATGCACATATACATTCACATGTATCCACACTCGTTCACAAACAACTCGCCACCTTACCGCGTCACCAGCTCTCTCACACCCACCTTCCACCGTCACAGCGAATCCTCACCACCTTACCGCATCTCCGGTACTCTTACACTCACAATTCACCGTCGCACCCAATTCACACCATACGCGCTGCACCACTCCCGTCTACGCTCAAACCGCACCTTGCCCATTTATATTTTAATGTGGGACTCCAGAGCGTAGCTAAGATCACGGCGCTCCGCACCAACTGACCTTTATACCTCGAAAGAGCTCTGGACTTTGTACCGGGACTTCTGCGACACCTGGGTGTCGCAGCGTAATTTTGATGGGACAAGAAAGCTGAAGATGTCGTCCCGACGAGGCCGCCACGAGAAATGCCCCGATCTACCGGCCCTCGCTCCTGAGCTCAGCCGCCAGGCTTTCCCCGCCTGAGGCCACGTGCGGCTCGGCCGGCCGGCTCCCAGCCGTTGACCCTCTCAGGCCCGAGCCACTATCACCGCAACGTAGCCTTGGAATTTAGTGCGTCACATAATAATCTTACATAAAATGACATCGGTTACTCGAGGACTAACAAAACTCGTGCTTCCACCCTCCTGTCCCGCCGAATTCTGGTAGCCGTTAGGTGTTGATATATATGCGAACGGGAGACATTAAAACAACCAGCACACATGAAATATAGTACGTATTTTCGCTGTATGTGAATGGCTTAATCCATCGCCAGGCGCCTGGCGGCGCCCGGCGACGGACAGCCCGTGGGGCGCCCTTCTGGCGGAGGGGGGGGGGGGGGGGGGGGGGGGGCGCGACCGCCCCCTGGATCCGCCCCTGCCCAGGGGGTAAAACCAAATTACCATTTTGAAGGAGCGGGTCTCCGCTATCAGCTGGTCCCGCCGGCCGTGGATACTGTGCCGCACAGCACTGAGGCACGCCGCCCAGTGGCGACTTGTGGTGACGTCACAGTCTGAGGTCACCGCAACGGCCAATCTGCGGCGGCCTAGCCGGCTGGGGCCAAATTACGGAATTATCGTACGATTTTGACCGCAAGGCAATGTCCCGATCGCATTGCCGGCCTCTAGTTATATAAGTACTCTGGTTTATACAGCCTTGGGCGCAACTATACGTATCCCGTTCGAAATATTCGCACCGCCTCGAGACGCGTGCGACGACAGCCGAGTCGGACAAGAGCACCAGTGACGTCACACTAATGTTTACGATTGGGGCGCTAAAATCCCCGGATGACTCTACCTCTCTTATACGGCCTTGCTCAAACTCAAACAGCAAGAGCACGTCGAGCACGCCGTTCTTGAGCTTAATTTTGATATTAGTTACCAAGGTTTGATTGAGCTGTTCTTTGTGCGGCGATAACGTAAGCGAGTGGAATCAGGTGGGTACCTACCTAAAACTGGTTGAAATGTCCAAGGGACCGAACTGGAACGCAGGGGTCTTCAAAAAGTGGGGAAATACCAATAGTAATTACTACAATTAGGAACCTATCTCAATCTCTTCCTGGATCCAGGGCATTTACATAAGGTGAATTTGGCGTTTAAGGGTATGGTAGACACAAGCTGTAATGCCAGACACATACTAATACATGACTTCATGCTATTGGCAATGTAGATTATGCTGACACCCTATATCACCAATAGCATGATACGTCCAGCGTTAGAACGTTTCTGGGATTACAGTTTACCCTGCCCTAAGTCAGAGACAGTTAGTAAAATATTCCCTCATGCAGTTGGTAGCATGTGCCATGAAAGAATGTATGCAACTTGAACTGTTCAAGAGATTGGTTTCTGGGATCTGAGGCTAGTCAATTGTGAACACAATGCAGGAGAGGGGTTGAATGTTGGTAACATTTTAGCTAAGTCCAACACCTGTTGCATGGAGAAATTGTGCATTTTCTAGTTTTTGTATGTGCTGATTCCAAACCTGATATATATTTGTGGTGCAAATGAGCCGTTGGGAGGAAATAATTGTAGTAAAATAATCAAACCTGACCTAACCTTTACAGACATTATGGTTGCAGGGACCCATGTTTAGAATGCTGTGCTGCAGCCATACTGGGGGACTGTCACCCCTGGACCCCCAGTTGCGAGGGACCCACGTTTAGAACACTGTGCTGTGTCTGGTGACTGGTGAGGAGCATTGCTGTCAGTGAGGACTGAGGAGCGGAAGCAGATCTGTCTGTCAATATTTACATTGTTATACTATAATAGTTTGTTTGCGCCAACAATGAGTATCATATTTGGAATCAGCACATCTAAAAGCTGCAGGTGCTAGGTAAAGTATTACTTATATTGTAGCTGCTGTTAGACCAACACTAAAATAATACCTGAATGTTTTTATTCAAGGAAGTAACATCTTCATGTGTGAAATAATATTAACTTTTTGTTCATTTTAATAAACACGAATTAAACAGTATCATTAGGTAGGAAGGATAAGCTGCTAATTTATCAGCTTGCCATAAATACGAAGAAATGAGGGACAAAGATTTGTCATGGAATCACAATACAGACATGACCAATAACATGGAAAATCTGGTATTTATGGCAAGCTGATAAATTAGCAGTTTATCCTTCCTACCTAATGATACTGTTTAATTCGTGTTGATTAAAATGAACAAAAAGTTAATATTATTTCACACATGAAGATGATTTGTGTAGACGAAGACTTGCGATACGAATAATTGCGTAGACGAATATTTGCGGATACGAAGAAATGCGAGACGAATATTTGCGGATGCGAATAAATGCGAGACGAAGAAACTCGCGACGAAGAAATGCGGAGACGAAGATTTGCGGACGAAGAAATGCGGACGAAGAAATGCGGGACGAAGATTTGTCATGGACTCACACTAAAATAATACCTGAATGTTTTTATTCAAGGAAGTAACATCTTCATGTGTGAAATAATATTAACTTTTTGTTCATTTTAATGAACACGAATTAAACAGTATCATTAGGTAGGAAGGATAAACTGATAATTTATCAGCTTGCCATAAATACCAGATTTTCCATGTTATTGGTCATGTCTGTATTGTGATTCCATGACAAATCTTCGTCCCGCATTTCTTCGTCGGGCATTTCTTCGTCCGCATTTCTTCGTCCGCAAATCTTCGTCTCCGCATTTCTTCGTCGCGCGTTTCTTCGTCTCGCATTTCTTCGTCGCGCGTTGCCGATACGAAGAAATGCGAGACGAAGAAACGCGCGACGAAGAAATGCGCTACGAAGAAACGCTTGACGAAGATTTGCGGACGAAGAAATGCGCTACGAAGAATTGTCCGGACACCCTGTATTGGTGGTTTATGGTGATATTATTTTTTTTTACTTTACTTTTTTTTATATATTATACACCACCAACATCAAGCAATGGCATTGTGAGTCCATAATTTGGATAGTAAACCCTATTTATGATGTTACCTGCTTTGAAAGAAATATCAACTGATTTTCAGATTATATTTTGATATTTTGGCCACCACACACATCAAAAACTATTATAGGAAATAGGAATCCCAAACAGCATCAATGGTATCGACCACCCACTGACCTGACCCAATTTAATTAGGTATGTTGATAAATTGCACTGTTACAGTGCAATGCAACCTTGAAACCCAGTCTATTGAATTACATTCATCATGATATAATGTTGCTATTTATTTTGATTCCCATTACATATGTTGATTTTTGTGAAGGTCTGTGCCAAAGTTGCAGAATAGAATCTGAGTCACCTAATTAGTTTTGAACAAACTACATGATCAGAACTTAGCAATACTGTGCATTGTAGCCTTGTACCTCATACCTCGAGTAGGATTGAGGCACCAGCTCACTGCTCAGTTCATATTTCAAGCCAATTAGACATAGTTGAAGGTGTCATTCCGAAATACTTGTGAGGGCCAGTGGGCCAGATTTATACCCACCTCCAGAAATTATGTCAAGCTATCCTTCCACCTTCAGGATTTATTATGGTACAACACCTGTTGAAAATGTTTTCCTCTATTTTTTCCCAGATTTCTTGCAAATAAATTTAGTCTGCACCTTTTGAATGGACGGCTTTCCGAGATCAGGACCCGCGCTAAGCAGAGCTTGTTGCGCAGGCCCTGGCCCCTGCCATTCGAGCGGGAATTCCTGGCAGCCGGCAGAATATAGGGTGCGTTCGGAAGGCGCGAAATATTTCGCGAAATTTATCATGGTCGTTCGGTAGGAATTTCGCGAAAAATTTGCCGGTTTCGCCATATGTGCGTCATTTAGGTATCTAAACAATGATTTCATAACAATTATCTTTGGTTGGCAGCAATTATTTTGAGAGAGACTACTATTACTGTTGATCACAGATGACACAACAAATCAAGAATAAAAAAAACATCACCATTGGCCATTGTCATCACCACTACTATAGGCAATTAAATATACAATTAATTATTAATAGGTCCACAAGTAGACATATGCATATGGAAGCATGCCTCATATTATAACACAGTTACCAATTATGAAAATCACATATTTCCATCTATATCAGTGATTCTATACTTACCCCATCTCCTGAATGTGGGCCGCCATCTTTGAAAACACCTTCGTGACATGCTCCGGCGATTCCACGTTATTTCGCGAAATCCCGCGCGAAATCCCTCGTTTCGTGCTATCCGAACGGCCAATCGCGAAATGCGTGGGATTTCGCGAAATGCGTGGGAGAAAGGCCCTTCCGAACGCACTCATAGACCTATTTATGATGACGTCACTGATTGGAAGTGGTTCCAACAGCTGACTGCGCTAATGTTAAAGGCCATAGGGAATATTTTCTTATCTAGATTGTGGGAGAATGGCATTCGATTATGTGATGCAAAGTTGTTTAATGGGTAATGTGGATTTTTCCTCATTTTTTCCCCACCTAACAAAATATTTTTTTAAATGACAAGCCACCTCAGAATTAGGTATTTGAGTAGTTATCAGTTCACCTTAACACAATCACATGCCTCCAATGACGTGACCAGTGACTTTTCCTTGGTCAAGCAAATTTGGTAAACATTGGACAAATGTATTGATGGAAACAAATGTAACAAAGGACAACCTAAAGTTAATAATAATGTACAAATATTGAGGTTACTCGTCACCTAACACCGTAACATGAACTGAATCGGCGCCACCAAAACCAAAAGCTGACATTGCTTACGTTTTTGTGAATATAACACCTGCGCCATAAGTGCCTCTTAATATGTAAACGTCAATTGTGACGTTGCTTGTTTTTACTGAATGCATATTTTGTGTGATAAAAATGAGGAAAAATCAAAATTACTCTTAAAATAAGTTCAACATATAATCGAACGCCATTATCCCACAATATGGATAAGAAAATATCCCTATGGCCTTTGAAATTAGCGCAGTCGGCTGTTAGAATCACTATCCACCAGTGACGTCACACTAAATGGGTGTATAGATGCGAAATTTGTACGTGCCCGACATACCTGGACACGGCCCGCCCCGCCCTCTGACGTCACCTGACATTGAGTGCAACCGCTGCCCCCCCCCCCCCCCCCTCCCTGGCCGCTGGCCATCCCAGTCAAGGCAAATAGCGAGCGCCGAAGTGACTCGAACCCGGCCTGCGACACCGGGTGAGGTCAAAAGCCCAGCGCTCTCCCGACTGAGCTACAGGGGCGGATTTTGCAAGAGTCTGGGTATCAGTTCTGCCTGCAGTGCCACTGACATCACACTTCCTTGTTGGCAGGTTATTCGCCGCGATGGCGCGGAACGCAGAGAAGGCGATGACGACGTTGGCGCGATGGCGGCAGGCGCACGTGGAGGACGCTCCGGAGCGCTCGCGGCGCCCCTACCTGGCCTCTGAGTGTGACCAGCTGCCCGATGCCGAACGCTGGCGCAACCAGATCGTGCGCGAGGTGGCGCGCAAGGTGGCGCAGATTCAGAACGCCGGACTGGGCGAGTTTCGTATCCGCGACCTCAACGACGAAATCAACAAGCTGCTGCGCGAGAAGGGCCACTGGGAGGCGCGCATCAAAGAGCTGGGCGGGCCGGACTACGCGCGCACCGGGCCCAAGATGCTGGACCGCGAGGGCCGCGAGGTGCCCGGCAACCGCGGCTATCGCTACTTCGGCGCCGCGCGCGACCTGCCCGGCGTGCGGGAGCTGTTCGAGCAGGAGCCGCCGCCGCCGCCGCGCAAGAATCGCGCCGAGCTGATGAAGGACATCGACGCCGACTACTACGGCTTCCTGGACGATGAGGACGGCGTGCTGGTCCCGCGCGAGCGTCAGCAGGAGCGGCTGGCCGTGGCCGCCTGGCTGGCCGACTGGCGCCGCCGCAAGGAGGCCGGTCTGCTGGGGGACGAGGCGGATATGGAGACCGAGGACGCGCCGCCGGACAGCGACGACAGCGACGAGGAGGCCGTGCGGCGCGCGGCGGCGCCGGCGCGGTTCGTGGCGCACGTGCCGGTGCCGTCCCAGCGCGAGGTGGAGGCCGCGCTGGTGGAGCGCAAGAAGCGCGAGCTGCTGGCGCGTTACGCCTCGCAGGCGCTGCGGGAGGAGGAAGACCACGCCCGGCAGCTGGCCGGCGTGGCGCCGGCGCCGCCCAAAACAGAGACCGAGGCACCGGCCGAGACCGAGGCACCGGCCGAGACCGAGGCACTGGCCGAGACCGAGGCACCGGCCGAGACCGAGGCGCCGGCCGCGACCGAGGCGCCGGCCGAAACCGAGGCGCCGGCCGAGACCGAGGCGCCGGCCGAGTCCCAGGCGCCGGCCGAGACCCAGGCGCCGGCCGAGACCCAGGCGCCGGCCGAGTCCCAGGCGCCGGCCGAGACCCAGGCGCCGGCCGAGTCCCAGGCGCCGGCCGAGACCGAGGCGCCGGCCGAGACCGAGGCGCCGGCCGAGTCCCAGGCGCCGGCCGAGACCCAGGCGCCGGCCGAGTCCTAGCAGCCGGCACGTACTGCGGGATGGACGCTGAACTTTGGAGGGCGCGGTGCCGAGTCGGTCCACCGTCCCTGTGTTTTGACACTGTGTTTTGTGAAGGGGGGCAAAGCGAACCATGCAACACGTGCACCATACAGTCCAATGTGCTGCTCATTGTTTCCATGGATCATCGAATGTGTTGTTGCTCATTCCTTGCTGCTTGGAGCCGTTTAATAGGCGAGAAATGTTCACCAGTCAGTGCGTGGGATGAATGCCTTGTACTTGTAAATATAAACTCATTTATACATCATTGGGTGGTTTAGTTACATACCGTCAGCCGGTCAATGAACACCAATTAATCATTCAATGAACATCTCGGCACCGACAGCCAGCCTGCCGCAGATTTAGCCGTCCGAGTGGAGGGAGTCTTCAATACCCTGGCCACACATCCTCCGGCTGAGGATAAACTCAGCAAAGCCGAGCTGATGGTCGTTAGAAGCAGACCTGCACTATACGGCTACAACAAGAGACGCAGTTCGGGTGCGGTTCCTGGCACAAACTCTTCAACTCGTGTCGTCTTTTGTTTGTTTTTAGCCGCATTTAGACAACACTGAACCAAACTGCTTTGGAATTATCATTGGCCGTGTGTCTGCAAAACACATGATCCCCCAGTGTTTACGACCTTTGGAAACTCTTTCGTCATGTAACATGTGCGCTGATTCAATGAAGTGTTCGTCTGTGCGACTATAAATACTTGAAACGACTACAAAAAGTGTGGCAACTTTGCCGCTAGGATTAAATCTGGCCGACAAAAGCAAGACCACATTACAGGTGTGTTTTGCAAACATCGAATGACCTCCGATCAAGGCTATAATCAATGTAAATGGCAAGTGCCCGCTACACAAGACCATCATGACGGGTGGATCAATTCCGTTTGGGCTGTGTATAAGAAGTGTTAGATGAGATAAAGACCGTGCTATGGTGGCAATATGCGAAAAATAAGGCATGCGACAAGTCGGTTGTCTCAAAAGACATTGACCTCGTTAATGTAATTGATTTGTGTTTTATTTCACATTTAACTTTACTGCAAACTAAATATAATTTATATGTTACGCTGCTAAATTATACACATGTCTGTCAGAGTGGAACTGTATAGGCCATGAGGGTGCTCATGGGAGGCGCGTACATACATTGTGGAGAAGATGACCGCTATTGAGTTGTTTTCCTAATGCGCTGCACGCTGTTGTGCTGTGATGCCGGAGACCGTGCGAGCCGCGTCGTCCGGCGGCCTCCGCCGGCGAGCCAGCGGTACCGACGGCGAGCCGCTTTGTGCCATCTGCCTGGACCGCCGCCGACACTCGGTAGAGACGAACTGTGCGCACCTGTTCTGCGCCCACTGCCTCTTCACGCACCGGGAGCAGGGCGGACCGCTTCAGCCGATGCTCTGCCCGCTCTGTCGGCAGCAGGTGGGTGGTTGATGTTGATGTTTGTTTATTTAACAAAAACAAGAAACAAAGCGGGATGTGAGGGAAAGGTGCAAAAGCACTTTGAGCGCTTATAACTCGGCACCATTTCCCGACTCACGCACATACATATACACAATCACACCCCCGCTACCGGTGGTCGGCGCACCAGCGAGCAGGACAACGTTCGTTTGGGAATTTTTCCAAGATGCTGGCGGATGAAAGTGACCGAAGATACGTAAACCAGGTACGAAGCATCACAACATTGCTGTTTGTCTACTTCACTGGCAGGTGACGTCGTCCGCTTCACCGGCAGGTGATACTCTTGCTTGTCTGCTTCCCCGGCAGGTGATACTGTTGTTTGTCTGCTCCACCAGCAGGTGACGATGTTGTTTGTCTGCCTCGCCAGCAGGTGGCGCTGTTGTTTGTCTGCTTCGCTGGCAGGTGACACTGATGTTTGTCTGCTCCACCAGCAGGTGACGATGTTGTTTGTCTGCCCCGCCAGCAGGTGACGCTGTTGTTTGTCTGTCCCACCAGCATGTGACGCTGTTTGTCTGCTTCATTGGCAGGTGATACTGTTGTTTGTTTGCTCCACCAGCATGTGATGCTTTTGTTTGTCTGATTCACTGGCAGGTGACGTTGTTTGTCTGCCCCACCAGCATGTGATGCTGTTGTTTGTCTGCTTCACTGGCAGGTGACGTTGCTGTTTGCCTGTTTCACTGGCACCGAGCTGGCCAGCGCCGAGTCGGAGGCGGTAGAGGCGCGGTCGGCGGCGCGGCGCAGCGTGACCAGTTACAACCGTCGCTTTTCCGGCCTGCCCCGCCCGGTGAGCAGCTGCCCTGCTGGCCATCTCAGAACAGCCCAGGCTATCCTAGGCTATCCCAAGCAATCCCAGACTAGACCAGACCAGCCCAAGGCATCCCAGGACATCCTAGACCAGCCCAGACCAGACCAGCCCAGACCAGACCAGCCCAGACCAGCCCAGACCAGCCCAGACCAGCCCAGACCAGCCCAGACCAGCCCAGCCCAGACAAGCCCAGACCAGCCCAGACCAGACCAGACCAGACCAGACCAGACCAGCCCAGACCAGCCCAGACCAGCCCAGACCAGCCCAGACCAGCCCAGACCAGCCCAGACCAGCCCAGACCAGCCCAGACCAGCCCAGACCAGCCCAGACCAGCCCAGACCAGCCCAGACCAGCCCAGACCAGCCCAGACCAGCCCAGACCAGCCCAGACCAGCCCAGACCAGCCCAGACCAGCCCAGACCAGCCCAGACCAGCCCAGACCAGCCCAGACCAGCCCAGACCAGCCCAGACCAGCCCAGACCAGCCCAGACCAGCCCAGACCAGCCCAGACCAGCCCAGACCAGTCCAGACCAGCCCAGACCAGCCCAGACCAGCCCAGACCAGCCCAGACCAGCCCAGACCAGCCCAGACCAGCCCAGACCAGCCCAGACCAGCCCAGACCAGCCCAGACCAGCCCAGACCAGCCCAGACCAGCCCAGACCAGCCCAGACCAGCCCAGACCAGTCCAGACCAGTCCAGACCAGCCCAGACCAGCCCAGACCAGCCCAGACCAGCCCAGACCAGCCCAGACCAGCCCAGACCAGCCCAGACCAGCCCAGACCAGCCCAGACCAGCCCAGACCAGCCCAGGCCATCCCATACCAGCCCACGCCATCCTAGACCATCCTAGACCATCATATCCCAGACAATCCTAGACCATCCTAGACCATCCTAGCCCAGACCATCCCAGACCATCCCAGACCATCCCAGACCATCCCAGACCATCCCACACCATCCCAGATGATCTCTTCCCAATATCTACGACTGTGTATTACCGATAACATATATTGCAGTGCAGTTAATAGGTTCGGAATATTATGCAAATCAATAAGTCAGGTAAATACGTCACGAGGTCGAACTGCCGGTTACGGTCATTAGGCGATGCGTTACACGTTTATTGGCTTGTTTCATCTAAAAGGGGAATCATAATTAATATATGACCTTCGAACATTGCTTAAAGGAAATAGTTCACCTTCGGAATTTTTTTCAGAGCACGATTTTATTATATTTTTTAATACAGTTTCTTTTTTTCTTTTTAAAAATGGTCCTACATCGCGCCAATTCAGGACAGAAGGTTGTAAATGATTGATTTTATGGTGTGCGTTATTGGTCTGCGCATGCTCCATGGCAGTGCTGGCACTTTCAGACGGTACGGTACATCATATATGCGCCGTATTCCTTCGCCAAAAAGTCAAATATCTTCGGCTGGAGAGTCTTTTCAGCCAAGAAAAGTTCCAGATAAAGATTTCTCAACACGGGCTACAAAACTGCTATTTCAGTTCAAAACCCATGTTGAAGGTGAACTATTTCCTTTAAAGGAAATAGTTCACCTTCGGAAATTTTTCAGAACACGATTTTATTATATTTTGTAATACAGTTTCTTTTTTTTCTTGTCAAAAATGGTCCTACATCGCGCCAATTCAGGACAGAAGGTCGTAAATTATTAATGTTATGGTGTGCGTTATTGGTCTGCGCATGCTCAGACCAGTGCTGGCACTCTCAGACGGTACGGTATATCATATATGCGCCGCATTCCTTCGCCAAAAAGTCAAATATCTTCGGCTGGAGAGTCTTTTCAGCCAAGAAAAGTTGCAGATAAGGAATTCTCAACACGGGCTACAAAACTGCTATTTCAGTTCAAAATCCCATGTTGAAGGTGAACTATTTCCTTTAATCCACAGAAATTAATATACGAGGTGAAAAATGGATAGCATAGGCGTTGCATAGTAATAACGTAAAAGTTGGCGGAATTTGTCTTGGAACATAAACCAGTTATTTGCAAGATAATTACTTCAAATGTATCCATGCATGCATCGTATATGATGTTTTTGTACATGTTTCGTTTTGAGAATGTCTGTTTTTTCAATATACTTTCAGTTCATAGATCAGGCGCGGATCCAGGAGTTCGGTCAGGAGGGGGGGGGGGGGGAGGGGGGCGTACTATAGTGACCGACCTTTGCCGCCCCACCAAATGGAACAGAATGTCCCTAACCAGCGCACATTGGGACATCCGTTCTTCGTAGGTGGGCCGATGGATGTCTGCTGTTGATATGTGTTATACATTATATTGCATATTTTGGTAAATTTGCGAAGCAATAACGAAACACCGTCTTTCGAACCAGCAAAACGCCTTCTGCTTCGAGACGATAAGCCAGCGGGCGCTATCGCAATTGTAAATGTTAACGATAGTGCGTAGTACTGTTAAAGGGACTATCCCACCTTAACATTATATTTGAGTTGAGATAGCCATTGTTATGGCTAGGCATTGAAATTAAGTATGGTAGCAGTTAAAACAACCACAATTATCTAATCAAAAAGATATTCGAGTTTGATTTTGACATCTGTAAAAAATAAGGTCCATGTGTATTTGGATATGGCCTCTAAACCGACAGCGTCGTCTCTCTTTACCCAACTGGTAATGATAGTCGACTTGTTTTAAGGTCAGCCTTGGAATATTTTCGTCTTTCATTTCTCGATCCCCGGGTGGTTCGCAATCTAAGCCAATCTAGACACCGGGTGGTTTGCTTTTTCTGCGCAATAGATGTCGAAAAAATGGTGCCATATATTTGGCAGCACAAAGAATTTCCCTGTTATTTAAAAAAAAATATGACGTCACCAACCCAACTTTCCGCTTAAAACTAAAAGTTGAATATCTTCCAAGATAAGCATTTTTTCGGAAAAAAATTCACGAACATGTTCAGCTGACCTCGCCTGACATTTAGAAATACAATTAAGTGTGATTCGACAACTTTCACAAAGGTGGGACAGTCCCTTTAACCCGGCATTGACTGGGGTCTGAGCAGAACGCCATTGGCGGGGGGGGGGGGGCGTTAAACGCCCCCTGGTTATCTTCCGAACCAATGATCGCAGCCAGACGCGCAAGACGGCATTCGCAAGCTCTCAATGAGACGAATCTAAACCATACTAAAAAAATGTCAAAGTGAGGTAAAATGTCAGGTCACGGTCAGGTCAAAGGTCAAGATCGGCGTATTTGAGTTTTGGGGCCATACTTTCCATCCAAAGCCTTCGATTGCGACCAGTTTCACCCAAAGTGCTGCCAAAGGTATGATACATATCCCGCATGAGCTAAAGTGAGATTGTTGGCCAAGTTCAAGGTCAAGGTCAGGTCACAAAAGGTCACTATGCTCAAAATATCTACGAAAGTCATGCAACACATGTTTTATGAGTTATTTTCCACGTATAATTCGATAGTGATAATCATTTTACCAACTGACTTCATTTACGTGAAGTAAATGTCAATTTTAGGTCAAATTCAGGTCACCGAAGGTCAACATTTTTAATTGTTAAATCTAAACAAGAAGGGCATGTTGCTAGATCAGTTTTGTCTCAGAAATACAGTGGTGACATTTATTTGTCTGTATCTAGTCAATTTATAAAAAAAACGCAATTTCAAAATATGACGTCATGAGTTACCCATACTTTAGATGTCATAAGTCCGTCAAAAATGGAGATATCAGTTTGAAATTTGATATGGTAGTTGCCTATGTATGATTCTCTGAGATATCTTCCGTTTTTTTATAATATTTTAGAAATTGTTTGATTTTGTGATAATTTTCCCACAAAAAAAAAAATTAGTTGTCGGGGTTCAAAAACTAAAATGTTCAAAAATCCGAGATAGCAGGTTTGTAGCCGTTGCAATTTGATATCTTTTGGTGTTTTTCGATTTAATTTTTCTTCAAATGTGGCCTGGCAAAGTTTGTCACGGCCTGGCAAAGTTTAGCTGATTTTGGTGTAAAACTCGTGTGTGGTGACGTGACCAGACTGGTTATTGATTCGACACTGATTGAATCGATTGGAATCGTTCAATCAAAATTAATTGAATTTAAACATAATTGATTCACCACCAGATATTGATTCATGAATCGTGATTGAATCAAAACCCGCATCAAATCAAGGCTGATTGAATCAAAAGATTTAACGATTCAAGTACGCTGGTAAATTGTCCAAATACATGGAGTCCCAGTGGCTACTTTCAATTATACTGAAATACTATTGCTGTACCAATGTTTTAATGATCATATATATGCATGTTTCCATTTTTATTGATTTGACATAAATTCACCTCATATATTCAAATGTTGAATCAAACGTGAATCAATTAAAATATTTGTTTTGATTCTTTGAATCAGAATGAATCAATTCTCAAAATTTTATCCGTGAATCGAACGGTGATTGAATCATTCAGATTCCAAAATGAATCATGATTGAATCGTTCCAAAAAAGTTGAATCAATAACCAGTCTGGTGACGTCACTAAATTCGCTATAACTCGAGATAAAACAAATCGACGAAATTTCTTCATTTTTGCACACAAGACGTAAAAATAATATATAAGAAGGCACCCGAAGTTTCAGGTTGATAGCGCTATTATTTTGTTAGCTATTGCGAAAATTCATCAGGGGGGGGGGGCGTTAAACGTCACACCCCCAGTCAATGGCGGGTTAAAGGGAGATAATCACCTTTTCCACACAAATGGAGTTAGCACCTGAAATCGACAGACGAGGCCAAAATATGATGTAAATTCATCACATTTTGCATATAAACATTCCTACCGAAAGATATTGGTAGTTTCCTACCGATAAGCGATCCACGCTGATATCGGTCGGTACTCAGCAAGTACTCGGTAACGAATTCAGTAAATTGGCCTCCCTACTCATTGCTATTTATCATGAAGGTATGCAATATGTTTCCTGCACTCTATCTTTTGCGAATATGTGACACAAATATGAACAATTAACAATCATTTGAAAAAAGGTGCATTGACATCGGCAGCTTAGCTTGGCACCGGCCGGCCGGTGCCAAGCTAAATTACGGCGACCTATTTAGTGTCGGCGATTTGTTTACAAGTGCTCTTTCAACAACGTTGAACAGATTGATGCAAAAGCTTTCCAAATGTTGCGCTTTCCAATAGTGGAGGGAAAATACCGATCATTAATTTTCCCAAACTTCCAACTTTGAATTAGGGAATAATTGTATTTAATTCTTAAATTTAGATAACATTTTAATACCATAACGGTCGCCAAAAAAAAAATGTTGCTAAAAAATCAAAAGGTGACTATCTCCCCTTAAAAGCTGTTTTAGAACTAATATCTCCAGCAGTGCTTGTAATACTAAAAACTGTTTTAAAAAAAAAGATCACTAACGTTGTATGCAAGATTTCACCTTGAATAGAGCTAATAATGTCTGATGTGTGTATTTGGACGCACAGGTGCTCCAGAAATCACTGTTACTAAGAAAATGCTTCTGACAGGGAAAGTCGAGCTCACGCCGCAGCACCACACTCCCTCAAGCACAGCTGCACCAACCCGCGCCCCGCTGTGGGGATCTGCCCCCCGCTCCCGGATTTGCTCAATAACTTAAAAACTAAGACATATATCGACATGAAACCTCTAGTACCTTGTGCTACATCAATTCTACGTCTTTTCTTAAAATTTAAATTAAATTAGTGAAGCAGTTTTGGAGATAATGACGTTTTAGTGACGTCATGTCATGCCATTTTTGGTGGAAAACTATAAATGTTTGAAAAATCGAGAGAAAAAATCGTACAGTTTTGAAGCAAATTGCAAATAAAAACAGTAAATGCAAATACAAACGATCAACAGAAAGGAAATGACGGTCTCTTCAAAATGGCCATATCAGATTTTCGAACTTTTTTAGTTTTTGACCCTAAAAATTAGCAAATGTTTTTTACGGGAAAATGTCCACAAAATGAACATTTTCAAAGACATTAAAAACCGGAATATATATTGTTCAACCAACTATAAACGATAGCCACATCAAATTTCAAAGCAATATCTGTATTTTTGACTGACTTATGGCTTCCTAAGAAAGAGCAACTCATTACGTCATTTTTTTAAATTACATTTTAAGGCTTTTAATGACCAGATACAGACGAATAAATTTTCGAAGTATTTACTGTTTTTTTCTCAGACAAAACTGGTCTAGAAACATGCCTTTTTATGTATATTATTCAATTAAATTTTTTGGCCTTATGCGACCTAATCTTGTCATGAACTTCACCTAAGGGCAAGGGCGCCGCCGCCGCCACCTTCCGAAAGTTGGGGGGGGGGGGGGGGGGCTTGGAACGGAGGCATTCTGAAGTCGATTCTTTCCACGCAACGCCCATAGGCGTAATGTTAATATCCGAAAATGTTGGGGGACACGTCCCCCCCTGTGGCGGAGCCCCTTCCTAAGGGCCATTATATAGGATCAGGTTGTGAAAATGGCTACTTCTATCGAATTATACGTGTAAAATAACCCATCAAACATGTGTTGCATGACTTTCGTGGACCTCTTGCCAAATAGGTTATGTTTGCCATAATGATGAAGTGAATATAGACTGGGATGATCAATAACATGGCAATATATATATATATATATATATATATATATATATATATATATATATATATATATATATATATATATATATATATATATATATATATATATATATATATATATATATATATATATATATATATATATATATATATATATATATATATATATATATATATATATATATATATATATATATATATATATATATATATCTATATCTATATCTATATCTATATCTATATCTATATCTATATCTATATCTATATCTATATCTATATCTATATCTATATCTATATCTATATCTATATCTATATCTATATCTATATCTATATCTATCTATATCTATATCTAATCTATATCTATATCTATATCTATATCTATATCTATATCTATATCTATATCTATATCTATATCTATATCTATATCTATATCTATATCTATATCTATATCTATATCTATATCTATATCTATATCTATATCTATATCTATATCTATATATATATATATATATATATATATATATATATATATATATATATATATATATATATATATATATATATATATATATATATATATATATATATATATATATATATATATATATATATATATATATACATATATACATATATACATATATACATATATACATATATACGTAGCTATATTTCCGCAAAGGACGTGCTCTTTCACAGATCTGAGGTCGCGCTCACTGGCGGATCCGATATAAATCGACACCTATGAACACAACTGAACACTGATTTATAGTTGTTTGTTACATACAAAATGGGGGGGGGGGGTCCCCACATGGCGCAAGCATGGAGAGGACCCGTCCCTCCCCCGTCCCCCTCCGTGGCGGAGCCCCTGGCTATGCCGCACAGCTCAGTGTAATTCCCATTTCAGCCGATAGATGTCTCTCGCATAGAACGCTTGATACATGCTGTGCCGCACGGCTCAATGCAGTTCCCTCTTCTGCCCATAGATGGCTCTCGCATAGAACGCCTGATACATGCTGTGCCGCACGACTCAATGCAGTCCTCATTTCAGCCCATAGATAACTCTCGGACATAACGCCTGATCATGTTGCGTGATTTGGAATGTAAACTTGTAATAAGCGGGTACCTCAAGAAAAGCAACAAATATCTGGCAAATAAAGATGTGACTGGGAAAATAAATATAATCTAACCTAACCTAACCTAACCGAGTAGCGTACTCAGGATTCACTCAAGGAGGGGCAATTTTTGCTCAGGGGGTAAAAGTACCCCCACACAAAACTCAACGGATTTGGCCCACTATATTTTTTAAAAAGCATATTATCACCATTTTCTCTTTTTAAAAAAATCACAAAATCATTCATTTTTTCTACCAAAGGGGGCACGTACGTACTCGTACAGACCTTCAGGCGCGGACGGGGGGGGGGGGGGGCAATTGACCCGTTTGACCCCCCCCCCTTGTGTACGACGCCTATGACCTAACCTAACCAAACCTGACCTAACCTGAATCTTTGCTTGTCACATATATGCTGCATTTTTGGAGGCTCTATGACGTTTCCGATCAAACTGAGCGCTGCTCGGACACACGCTAGTAGCGCTAGTAGCGCTTTCGTTCTCCATGGCAACCAGGCGTCAGCCAATCAAAAGCCAGAAAGGGAATACGTTCTGGCTTTTCATTGGCTCACGCCTGGTTGCCATGGAGAACGAAAGCGCTACTAGCGCTACTAGCGTGCGTTCGAGCAGCGCTCTGATCCGTGAAGCAATCCGTGAAGCATCCGTGATGCATGACTGACTATCAGTATAAGTCATGAATAACAACAACATGCAAACTATACCAACTCGAATAAAATAAGGGCGGAATTATTTGAACCCCAGGCACCGGCCGTTACAAGCGGCCTGTCATCCGGCTCTTTCGCCTCGAGTGTGACGCTGACGGACGGGAGCTGTGCTGCGCCGCGTCTGCTACCCTGTGTAGTTATTGGGTATTCGAGCGCTACACCGCGACTGCTACCCTGTGTAGTGATTGCGTAGTAACTGTGAAATGTTCAACTTTACAGCTCCGCTCAGTTGCCTCCGTGTGTGTGGGCGGCACTGTGTTACGATTCCTGTCGCCGGCTGACAGCGCGTTAGTTGTTAGTGCATTGCGGGTGTTAGCGTGTATTGTGTTGTGTTAGAATAGTTTCTCGCTTGCTTATTGGATTTTCCTTGTAGGCTCTCGCAAAATCGGGCCGGCTATGTTAGCGAGAAAACGCGCCTCTGCCGCCCCGCCGCTGGATGCTTTCCCTGTCGCCGTTTATGGCACCACGTGTGCGATACTTCGACTTTCACGCCCACGTGTCCGCCGTCCCGGTTCCCACGACCCCGTGAGATGTCGCGCTCGAGGGCCGGGACGACGCTGCGACGCGCGGGCAGTCGACCACCAGACTCCGCCGATTACGCGGCTGACGCAGTCGCCGACGTACCCGGAGTGTGCGGCCACCCGTTCGACGCCGCCACTCACCGTTTTCTACTAGTCATCTTTCTCATCTTTATCGCAATAGAATCCTTCACTCTTCAACAAGCGTTTCAACTCTATCGCCGCCGTTGTTTCTTCGGAATTCTACGAACAATTCTCACGAACACAGTCCACCACCACGTGATAGCCAAGCCAACACACAGTCCCATCACCACCTATACACAGTCCCATCACCACCTACACACAGTTCCATCACCACCTACACACAGTCCCATCACCACCGGATAGCCAAGCCGACACACAGTCCCATCACTACCTACACACAGTCCCACCACCACCGGATAGCCAAGCCGACACACAGTCCCATCACCACCTACACACAGTTCCATCACCACCTACACACAGTCCCATCACCACCGGATAGCCAAGCCGACACACAGTCCCATCACTACCTACACACAGTCCCATCACCACCTACACACAGTCCCATCACCACCGGATAGCCAAGCCGACACACAGTCCCATCACTACCTACACACAGTCCCACCACCACCGGATAGCCAAGCCGACACACAGTCCCATCACCACCGGATAGCCAAGCCGACACACAGTCCCATCACTACCTACACACAGTCCCATCACCACCTATACACAGTCCCATCACCACCGGATAGCCAAGCCGACACACAGTCTCATCACCACCTACACACAGTCCCATCACCACCTACACACAGTCCCATCACTACCGGATAGCCAAGCCGACACACAGTCCCATCACCACCGGATAGCCAAGCCGACACACAGTCCCATCACTACCTACACACAGTCCCATCACCACCTATACACAGTCCCACCACCACCGGATAGCCAAGCCGACACACAGTCCCATCACCACCTACACACAGTCCCATCACCACCTATACACAGTCCCATCACCACCGGATAGCCAAGCCGACACACAGTCTCATCACCACCTACACACAGTCCCATCACCACCTACACACAGTCCCATCACCACCTACACACAGTCCCATCACCACCTATACACAGTCCCACCACCACCGGATAGCCAAGTTGACACACAGTCCCATCACTACCTACACACAGTCCCATCACCACCTATACACAGTCCCACCACCACCTACACACAGTCCCATCACCAACGGATAGCCAAGCCGACACACAGTCCCATCACCACCTACACACAGTCCCATCACCACCTACACACAGTCCCATCACCAACGGATAGCCAAGCCGACACACAGTCCCATCACCACCTACACCCAGTCCCATCACCAACGGATAGCCAAGCCGACACACAGTCTCATCACCACCTACACCCAGTCCCATCACCAACGGATAGCCAAGCCGACACACAGTCTCATCACCACCTACACCCAGTCCCATCACCAACGGATAGCCAAGCCGACATACAACTGCACTCAGTGGCGGATTCAGGGGGGTCACGGGGATCAGGACCCCTCACCCCTTGGGTCATGGGGGCACTACCGCGCAGGGGGCACCAGGGGCACCACCGCGCTAGGGCACCAGGGACAAAATACAGCAAAAAAATCCGCGCCGCTACGCGGCGCAAATAATTCAGTGTTCTTTGAACCAAGGGCCACGGTGTATCAGGGGCACCACCTTGCCGGTAGGCGGCACTGCATGGGGAGAGGGGAGACACCGGGGCACCGTGCCTCCTTGAATCCAGGAGGGAAAACAATGGTATGGTGCCGCCATGAAATCACAAGCATTGGTCGCTGGAAAAAAAACGTGAAATGGTGATAAATTAAAATTGCTAAATTATGGCAAAAAATGTCCCTTCATGCTTGGGCTATGATGGGGCACCAACGTACCTTTATACCAGAGGCAACAACGTGTTGGACTCGAGATGCCCTGAGGGCCCCTTGGGCTGATACATATAGATTATAGAACCTTTCGATTTTGTTTAGGGTCTAGTTATCCAGACAAAACAAAACAATAAAGCAAAAAATTCCGCGCCGCTACACGGCGCAAATCAATCAGTGTTCTTTTCCAGTACAAAAGGGTCTAATATAGACTGTACACACCGCAGGGAGGAGGATATTGGGGCCATGGCCCCACCTTTGGCATTAAATGAAGGGGGTGGGCAACATGTCTTTTGACCCTACCTTTTGCTCCAGACATATTTCCTCGTTTTGACCCCACATGCTGGTTCCAATAGCAAAAATTAGTTCTCCAACCCGCTCAAAACCACAAATTTTGGCGCCGCTTCGCGGCGTAATAATAGTTTATCGCATGCATAAGATGTACTGCTCGTAAAAAACGGCTTCCAGCCCCTCCCCCCCCCCCCCCCCCCCCGGTCACGAACCCTCGACTTCCCTCTTGGTCAATTCTTCATCAGCCGTCTGGGGCCGCCCTTGACTGTACAAGTTATATATTTTAACACCATCCGCGGCACTTTAAATGATAGAAAGGGTACGACTGATATTGAAAATACCTATAGCCAACGTTGTCATTTTTTTATAAATTGAAATAGGGGCACCCTCAAAATATAGTGGACCAAATCCGTTGAGTTTTCAGATTTGGGCATAGGTAGGGGCACCATTGCAATCGATGACCCCCCCGTTGCAGATTCTCTGGATCCGCCCCTGACTGCACTTCACGTCTGTTTCCATGTTTATCACCTACCTTGGGAGTAGCGAGGGACACATGCTGCCAATGATGATGTGTTGGCCTGTCTGATCGTGCAGGTCCTTGGGAGTAGCGAGGGACACATGCTGCCAATGATGATGTGTTGGCCTGTCTGATCGTGCAGGTCCTTGGGAGTAGCGAGGGACACATGCTGCCAATGATGATGTGTTGGCCTGTCTGATCGTGCAGGTCCTTGGGAGTAGCGAGGGACACATGCTGCCAATGATGATGTGTTGGCCTGTCTGATCGTGCAGGTCCTTGGGAGTAGCGAGGGACACATGCTGCCAATGATGATGTGTTGGCCTGTCTGATCGTGCAGGTCCTTGGGAGTAGCGAGGGACACATGCTGCCAATGATGATGTGTTGGCCTGTCTGATCGTGCAGGTCCTTGGGAGTAGCGAGGGACACATGCTGCCAATGATGATGTGTTGGCCTGTCTGATCGTGCAGGTCCTTGGGAGTAGCGAGGGACACATGCTGCCAATGATGATGTGTTGGCCTGTCTGATCGTGCAGGTCCTTGGGAGTAGCGAGGGACACATGCTGCCAATGATGATGTGTTGGCCTGTCTGATCGTGCAGGTCCTTGGGAGTAGCGAGGGACACATGCTGCCAATGATGATGTGTTGGCCTGTCTGATCGTGCAGGTCCTTGGGAGTAGCGAGGGACACATGCTGCCAATGATGATGTGTTGGCCTGTCTGATCGTGCAGGTCCTTGGGAGTAGCGAGGGACACATGCTGCCAATGATGATGTGTTGGCCTGTCTGATCGTGCAGGTCCTTGGGAGTAGCGAGGGACACATGCTGCCAATGATGATGTGTTGGCCTGTCTGATCGTGCAGGTCCTTGGGAGTAGCGAGGGACACATGCTGCCAATGATGATGTGTTGGCCTGTCTGATCGTGCAGGTCCTTGGGAGTAGCGAGGGACACATGCTGCCAATGATGATGTGTTGGCCTGTCTGATCGTGCAGGTCCTTGGGAGTAGCGAGGGACACATGCTGCCAATGATGATGTGTTGGCCTGTCTGATCGTGCAGGTCCTTGGGAGTAGCGAGGGACACATGCTGCCAATGATGATGTGTTGGCCTGTCTGATCGTGCAGGTCCTTGGGAGTAGCGAGGGACACATGCTGCCAATGATGATGTGTTGGCCTGTCTGATCGTGCAGGTCCTTGGGAGTAGCGAGGGACACATGCTGCCAATGATGATGTGTTGGCCTGTCTGATCGTGCAGGTCCTTGGGAGTAGCGAGGGACACATGCTGCCAATGATGATGTGTTGGCCTGTCTGATCGTGCAGGTCCTTGGGAGTAGCGAGGGACACATGCTGCCAATGATGATGTGTTGGCCTGTCTGATCGTGCAGGTCCTTGGGAGTAGCGAGGGACACATGCTGCCAATGATGATGTGTTGGCCTGTCTGATCGTGCAGGTCCTTGGGAGTAGCGAGGGACACATGCTGCCAATGATGATGTGTTGGCCTGTCTGATCGTGCAGGTCCTTGGGAGTAGCGAGGGACACATGCTGCCAATGATGATGTGTTGGCCTGTCTGATCGTGCAGGTCCTTGGGAGTAGCGAGGGACACATGCTGCCAATGATGATGTGTTGGCCTGTCTGATCGTGCAGGTCCTTGGGAGTAGCGAGGGACACATGCTGCCAATGATGATGTGTTGGCCTGTCTGATCGTGCAGGTCCTTGGGAGTAGCGAGGGACACATGCTGCCAATGATGATGTGTTGGCCTGTCTGATCGTGCAGGTCCTTGGGAGTAGCGAGGGACACATGCTGCCAATGATGATGTGTTGGCCTGTCTGATCGTGCAGGTCCTTGGGAGTAGCGAGGGACACATGCTGCCAATGATGATGTGTTGGCCTGTCTGATCGTGCAGGTCCTTGGGAGTAGCGAGGGACACATGCTGCCAATGATGATGTGTTGGCCTGTCTGATCGTGCAGGTCCTTGGGAGTAGCGAGGGACACATGCTGCCAATGATGATGTGTTGGCCTGTCTGATCGTGCAGGTCCTTGGGAGTAGCGAGGGACACATGCTGCCAATGATGATGTGTTGGCCTGTCTGATCGTGCAGGTCCTTGGGAGTAGCGAGGGACACATGCTGCCAATGATGATGTGTTGGCCTGTCTGATCGTGCAGGTCCTTGGGAGTAGCGAGGGACACATGCTGCCAATGATGATGTGTTGGCCTGTCTGATCGTGCAGGTCAAGTCTTCTGTCCACAAAAGCACTGGATGCAGGTTGTGTTCGCAGGTTACTGAAATAACATGCAGAATGTTGTGTAAATTACAAGTGATGAATATAGGTATCACGCATAATGCAATACATAAAATACCTCGCGAATCTGGGATGAAATTAATACAATAAATAATAACTAACTTACCAACAAATAATAAGTTGCTCGTCGCTTTGAAGTAATATCCGTGTTCTCGCCGACGCGTGGTGATGTAGAACCATGTCTATGATTTGGTCAACTCTGTTTTCAGTGGGCGGAGCACCTTCGAGACGTTCCCTGCCTGCTGCGCCACCTGTGGCTGGAGTTCTTCAGCGTCAGCGGCCTGCTCTTCATGTTCCGCGTCCGCATCGTCATGTGCTTCTTCATGGCCGCGGCGTACCTGCTGACGCCCTTAGACATCCTACCCGAGGCCGTGTTCGGCGCAATAGGTCTGCTGGACGACCTGTTCATAGCGCTCGTTCTCCTCATGTATGTCAGTGTTCTGTACCGTCGCAACGTGGCCGCCCAGGACTGAGCTGAGCCGGGCTAATGGGCGGCGAAACAGAAACTCGTGGAACGTGGTAACGGAGCCGGCGTCACTACAAGGTGTGTCAATATAGTAAACACGATGCTTTGCACAGTGAGGTGTATCACTATGGTAAGATGATGATATACACCGTGAGGTGTGTCACTATAGTAAGATGATATACACCGTGAGGTGTATCACTATAGCGAGATGATGATATACACCGTGAGGTGTATCACTATGGTAAGATGATGATATACACCGTGAGGTATCACTATGGTAAGATGATGATATACACCGTGAGGTGTATCACTATAGTAAGAAGATGATATACACCGTGAGGTGTATCACTATGGTAAGATGATGATATACACCGTGCGGTGTATCACTATAGTAAGATGATGATATACACCGTGGTGTATCACTATGGTAAGATGATGATATACACCATGAGGTGTATCACTATGGTAAGATGATGATATACACCGTGAGGTGTATCACTATGGTAAGATGATGATATACACCGTGAGGTGTGTCACTATAGTAAGATGATGATATACACCGTGAGGTATATCACTATAGTGAGATGATGATATACACCGTGAGGTGTATCACTATGGTGAGATGATGATGCACACCGTGAGGTATCACTATGGTAAGATGATGATATACACCGTGAGGTGTGTCACTATAGTAAGATGATGATATACCGTGAGGTGTATCACTATGATAAGATAATGATATACACGGTGAGGTGTGTCACTATAGTAAGATGATATACACCGTGAGGTGTATCACTATAGTAAGATGATGATATACACCGTGAGGTGTATCACTATAGTAAGATGATGATATGCACCGTGAGGTGTATCACTATAGTAAGATGATGATATACACCGTGAGGTGTATCACTATAGTAAGATGATGATATACACCGTGAGGTATCACTATGGTAAGATGATGATATACACCGTGAGGTGTATCACTATAGTAAGATGATGATATACACCGTGAGGTGTATCACTATAGTAAGATGATAATATACACCGTGAGGTGTATCACTATAGTAAGATGATGATATACACCGTGAGGTGTATCACTATAGTAAGATGATGATATGCACCGTGAGGTGTATCACTATAGTAAGATGATGATATACACCGTGAGGTGTATCACTATAGTAAGATGATGATATACACCGTGAGGTATCACTATGGTAAGATGATGATATACACCGTGAGGTGTATCACTATAGTAAGATGATGATATACACCGTGAGGTGTATCACTATAGTAAGATGATGATATACACCGTGAGGTGTATCACTATAGTAAGATGATGATATACACCGTGAGGTGTATCACTCTAGTAAGATGATGATATACACCGTGAGGTGTATCACTATAGTAAGATGATGATATACACCGTGAGGTGTATCACTATAGTAAGATGATGATATACACCGTGAGGTGTATCACTATAGTAAGATGATGATATACACCGTGAGGTATCACTATAGCAAGATGATGATATACACCGTGAGGTATCACTATAGTAAGATGATGATATACACCGTGAGGTGTATCACTATAGTAAGATGATGATATACACCGTGAGGTGTATCACTATAGTAAGATGATGATATACACCGTGAGGTATCACTATGGTAAGATGATGATATACACCGTGAGGTGTATCACTATAGTAAGATGATGATATACACCGTGAGGTGTATCACTATAGTAAGATGATGATATACACCGTGAGGTGTATCACTATAGTAAGATGATGATATACACCGTGAGGTGTATCACTATAGTAAGATGATGATATACACCGTGAGGTGTATCACTATAGTAAGATGATGATATACACCGTGAGGTGTATCACTATAGTAAGATGATGATATACACCGTGAGGTGTATCACTATAGTAAGCTGATGATATACACCGTGAGGTATCACTATAGTAAGATGATGATATACACCGTGAGGTATCACTATAGTAAGATGATGATATACACTGTGAGGTGTATCACTATAGTAAGATGATGATATACACCGTGAGGTGTATCACTATAG